>JBBYHQ010292088.1:0-21668 GCA_038382645.1 Spergularia azorica
ATTGCATTTGCATGGTTACCTTTAAGTTAGCTTAAAATTAAACGGGTACCCGCTACCCGTTGTGACTATTAACGGGTTCGGGTCCGGGTCCTAATTTCTAGGACCCGTTGTCAACGGGTCCGGGTACGGGTCCTAATTTTTAGGACTCGTTAGAAACGGGTCCGGGTCCGGGTCCATGATTTTGGAGCGGGTACCCGTTCATGCTCACCCCTACCCACTTGTATGAGACTTGACTGTATGACCACCCTTTGTTTAGCTTCAAACATCAAAAGCCAAAACAAGCAAAAACATTGAAATACCCTCTCAAGTCTCACCTACTTCCCAAAATAATTCACAGCATTTCAGTAGCGTATTGGGGAAGATTTCTGCTACATGTTTCGGAACTAGGGTTCTGTTCAACGAATTTTAACCCGAGAGACTGCTTCTTAGTAAGGGAATCCAGTTGAAATGCCCAAATTTGTGGTAAGGTGTTAATTTGTGTGAAATGAGATGCCTTTTGAGGAGATTGACTAGAGATTTTATCTGGGTATCTGTTGCATTTCAACAATTTTACCATTTTAGTTGAATTTTGTCATTTTTGTTGGAGTTAATTATTCAGAAATTGAGAGATTCATGAAACTTCTTCTTGAATCCACAGCAGCTTTTAGCTGCACAAGAGTTGGTATTAATGGGGTTCGCAATAGCTCAAAGTCTTTGCTTTTGGCTGGTGGGAATAATAATTCTAGAGTCTCATTCACGATTTCTCGAAGAGAAGCCCCGTCAAAGATTGTTTGTAAAACCCTTTTTGCGTCTCCGTTGCGTGTTAATAATCGTTGTTTCAAGTGTTTTAGTAGTAGGAATGATGGAAGGTTGGTTGTTGATAGTCCAGTTGTTGAGGGGCGGAGCGAGAATTTCGAGTTTATTAAGGTTTTGACGAAGAAGGGGGTGTTGTTGGCTGCATTGGTTTGTGGGGCTTTTGTGTTCAGGTGCAGGAGGGTTATGGCTACAGAAGAGGCGGTTAATGCAGGGTATGGGGTCATTGGGCAGTGTATATTGTTGTTGAGAAACGCGTGGCCAAAGACATTGCAAGTTCTGATGGTGTTTAAGGAGCAGGGATTGATACTTGCCGCGCTCTTGGGTCTTTCTGCTTTCTTCTCGATGGCTGAGACGTCAATTACTACTCTCTGGCCCTGGAAGGTATCCTTTCCATACTCTTGCTCATTGTTGTTACTTGTGGATAATCACTGAGTTTAAAAGCAGAACTTTGTGTTGTGACCCCTTTTTTTATGAACTATGAATAGTGTAAAGGTTGAACATTGGATTCATTGTATATTAATATTCTCTATATCCCTTGGCCAATTTTAGCTTGATTGATGGCATTGATATTTTGATTTTTTCTATACAAGACTCAGGATTGCTGAAACGGTTTCTGCAAAGTAAAGGCTCATAATGATGTAACCTTTAGGCCATAGGCCTAATCCTCCTCTCATCAAAGTTAATGACCAAAAGAAAAACAAAAAGAAAACAGAATATGAACTTATGAAGAACTTGCTTGGTTAGGGCTTAGGAGATACAGTTCATTTCCAGCTTTGTTAGGAGTCACCCGTCCGTCTCTGATGTTTTACCATGCATTCCGATGGAGCCGAAGGATCAATTTGATTTCCTTTGTTATATGATGTACTCCATCATAAGGGCTCGTAAGACTCTCCATGTTTCAACTTACATGAAGTAGAAAATAGTTTTTCTGTTATTAATGTAGGGTTAATTGGAAACAACTTTTTGGTTATTGGAGGGGACAACTGCATACATCTGATCTCCATTACCCTACTTGGAGGGGGAGGTGCTTTAGAGTCACTGTGGTGAAAATGATGAGTTAAGATCTTCTTTGTATGCATTAAACTTTGGGATCCTAAATGTAATAAACCGCTGTTAGGGACAGTTTAGATTGATTAGATTAGAAGGTTGCATTTCAACTTACTGATTCTAGTTATTGTGCTATTATACTTACTGTAAAATCTTTTAGTTAAAAATTTGAGTTCTCCAGTGGAGCCAAAGATTCTCTATTCCTTGGTTCTGTAATATAATGCATCTCAGTAAAATGGCTCACAAAACAGTCTGCGCTTCTTGTATTATTAGTAGCAGTCTGTCAGTGCGATTCCTGCCTCTATGTTTTTTAACATAGGGGTAAGGTTGCTTAGGTTCAACCCCCTCACCTTCCTGTAGACAAGTGCTTTTGGTGTACTGATGAAATCTTGTTGTTTGTTAGTCGAGGTTTAAAAGAAAAGGAGAACCATTATGGAGAAGTTGTTTTATGACATCAACTTATTAAGTATAGGTTTATGTTTGATTACCACGTTCCCTTGACAATTTCAAAGTGTAAATCTGAAAGTATGATGCTAATATGGCTCTGTTAGTACGGGGTTCGGACTTGCGTTAATGATTTCTTGCTAGCATAAAACTATACGTATGCTCTCTTTGATCACTATCTTTCAAATTTAATGAGTGCTCTTTATTGTCATTCTGCAAGTAGTAATAGAAAATTGATTATGTTGGGAAGGTGTAGGTTTGAGTTTGGAGAAGGCTAGCCATATCAAATCTAGGATGCTAAGTTGGATATGCCCTAGAACTCTATTGTTAATGTATGGAGAACGTAGCTGGCTGTAGTCTTGGCCATCACATGCTAAATGAAGGAATAATGTGTAGAAGTTGCTCATGGCCAGGTTTTCACGATTTTTGAAACTCTCGTGGTTTATGATGGGTTCTTATTCTTAACAGGCTCTTGTATATATGATGTTTCTTTGATGTGAGAGAAGAACAGTGGATTGTGGAGCACTTGCAAATCCACTATGCAGGACTGGGGAGTCATAATTATCATAAGATTCTGTGGTAGTGTGCTTTTATGGCAATCCTTTGGTGTCTTTGGTTGGTAGGAATTCCTGCCTTTTCCGAGGACTTTTTCACCATCTTGACTATATTTGGGGTCGGAATGTTTACTTCGTGTCCTTATGGGCTAACCCTTCCGGTCATTTTTAAAGATTATCCTATCACTTATTGACTTTTACAACGTAATTGGGGGACCTGTAGTTTACTATTTAGCTTTCTGGAGGATTTCTTGTCCTCCACTTCTGTATCTTTCTCTTGATCATTAGAACAAAATTTTTTGTCCAAAAACATTAAAATAAATGATGTTTTTGCTTTAAATATGGAGTGATTCTACAATGGCTACCAAGACTTGGTAGCCATTGTAAGTTTGACCTTAAATTAATTTTAGAAATTTTTTAATTAAATTCAAAAAAACTAATAATTGAAATTAATTATTAAACAAAATCCTCATCCTATTCATTTTCTCGCTCCCTGATCCCCTCCGATCCCTCCTCTACCCTCCCCTCCCCTTCCAAGTACCGATCACCACTTACCACCGCCGGCAGCACCGTCCACTACCAACCAGTCAACCACTTACCACCGCCTGCAACACCGGCCACTACCAACCAGTCAACCACTTACCACCGCCTGCAGCACCGGCCAGCGACGTAGGCACCTGTCGCCGGTGACTACACCGACACCATCATCAGCCTCCCTTGACACCTCCCCGCCACGACGCCACCTCCTAACCATATATCCTCTATCTCCTTCGTGGGCTGCAGCCAGCCTCCTTCTTGATTGGCCGCCCATTTTCTATCTCATGCGTCTATTCATACCATTGCGAGTGCGTTGACGGCTTACGGCATAGGCGGCTACCACCATGAATCCGTGATTTTGCGGAGCGGGGTCGGGGGAGCAGGTTCGACGGTTTTCCTTGCTCAAGATGTCGTGGGGGTGCCGGTAATGGTTCGGGTTTGGGCTAGCCGGCGGTGGGGCAGAGGTGGGTCGGGTTGAGGGGAGTGGGGAGGAGAGAGAAAAGGAAGGTTGTGATTTAATTAATTACTTCAGTATGCTATTTAATTTAATTAATTAAAATTAATTATTTACATGGTCAAACTATTGAGTGGCTGAGATCAGATTTAAGAAAATCAATGGCTATTATCCTTCCTCTTACAATAGCTACCAAACTATTGTAGCCATTGTAAAATTAGTATTAAATATGTCTCTGCAACTCATATAAATTTGAATTTTTTATTTTTATTTTTAAGGGTCTAATATATTGTTGGTTAATTGTTTCTCTTCAGGTTCGTGAGCTAGCTGAAAAGGAGCCTGATGATGGTGTATTCAGAATGCTCAGAAGTGACGTGACTAGATTCCTCACTACTATTCTCATAGGCACAACGTATATTTCTTCATTGCTCTTACTACATAAGAACATCATTTCTGTAATGTTTCAGTAAAAAAAATTCTTCGTATAAATATCTCGTGTGCTATCTATGTAGTGTTGTCAATATTGCGGCAACTGCGCTCGTCACTGATGCTGCTACAGCATTGTTTGGTGAAGCTGGTGTCACTGCTGCTACTGGTTTGATGACCGTATGTTTCTTTTGCCTATTGCACATTTTTTTTTCCTTCCTCCTTTCTGATCATTCTTGCACTTATTGGACCTTCTCTTCTTCCTCGTTTTGTTTTTTTTTTTTGTTCTTCATCATGCTTTTATTAATACTTTCACTTATTTGTTTCATTATCAGGTTGCCATTTTGCTTCTTACAGAGATCACCCCCAAGAGTATCGCTGTACATCATGCCACAGAGGTTGCTAGAGTTGTGGTGAGATGCTTTCTCTTAGTCTTCGTTTTTTTTTTTTTTAAAAGAATACTAGTTCAATCTGTAATTCTTCTGCCCACAAAGGATTTGCCACTTTTTCATTTTGCTTTTTCCAATGTGATTGGTCAATGGTCAGTTGGTCACTTTCTAATATAGTAGGTCAAATAGTATGCGTCCTATTTTCCCTCCATTAGAAGTATACTTGGGATGGTAAAATGAAAGCATTGCATACATATTTGATATTTATGGTTCTTGAATATTCAGGTAGTACACCGTGTTTCTAAACAATGAGCTTTTATTGACTATAGGTCTATAGCCAATCTGGTTTGCTCTCAAACAGTGTTTTTTTTTTTTTTTTTTTTTTTTTTTTTTACAATTTGTTTTTTAAATTGTGGTATAGTTTCAATGGTAGCTGTTCCATTTGGCTTATAATGGCTGGTAGCCTTTTGAATTTTAATATCAAGTGTTCGTCAGCCTTTTCCATTCCTTTTTTTTAATTGTACGTGCTTATCTATTATCTTTAGGTCAGACCAGTAGCCTGGCTTTCCTTGGTATTATATCCCGTTGGAAGAATCGTCACGTACCTGTCAATGGGCATACTGAAAATGCTTGGATTGAAAGGGAGAAGGTCTGTTGCAATGGCTTCTAAACATTTTCTATTATATGTTATCATATGCTGATTAATTCTCTAAAAGTAGAAGAAAAGTTTTGTTATCAAGAATGTTATGCTGGGGAGAAGATTCTCTCAGCTAAGAAATTACGTATGTTCCATTTCATTTCGGGCTATGTATTAGGTAATAGGGATCCCCTTAAAAATTAAATGATGCCCTAACCCATAGTGAATATAAGAAAACAACCCTCCCCCAAACATAATCCCAAGTTCCCAACATTGGCTTCATTCGGACGAACTTCGTGAATTTTGTTCAACCCAGAATTCAGATACACCAACACCACACAGTTCCAGAGCAGCTTCCATATACCCGCAAATTTCAGTTTCATTTGGAAGGAACCTAAAAGAATTAGGATGCCCATTCTTCATCTCGAATCTGGATTAAGCTGCACCATATAACGTATCCACACGCTCAATGTAGAAAAATATGTCATCTGCAGTCACTCTCTTTCCAACACATGAACCAAGCATTGCTATTATGTGGCATACCGGTCTTAGGGCTGCTCATGAGTACTAATCTCATCTTCTACAAAACCAAAACACACAAATTCTTTTTGTTTCACCAGGATCACTTATCACCAAGCTCAAAGGAAGGGAGTTGACTTTATAATGTCATATGCTGATCTAATGTTAGCTGCCACAATAATATCTGCTATTAATTTACATCAGTAACTTGATAGTCGTGCTAGCACCCAGTTGTGTTTCGCTTTGCTGGAGTTGTAGGCAGGTATTAAATAATTAAATATGCATTCTTTATGTCGCAACAAGAAAATACACTTTGTGTGTTGAGCTTTTGAGAAACCCTGTGAAGGTCAATATGATGACTGTGTCTCATGACATCGGAAGCTTACTCAGATCAAAATCTGTCTGATGCACTTTCTCCTCAACCTTGCGAACGAAGATCATACAATAGAGAATTGAACTTGCTAGTTGTCTTTAGTCTTCAAAAGTCATAGCATTGACACATCCTTACTATTTCCTTGTAGCAAAAAAATTTAGGGTTGTGGGTATTAGCAAGGATTAACTTGTGCTTGAGTATTATGGTACTTGGTTAGATTTTAAAATCTAAAATTAGCCTTTGCTCGTCAGTATACTTGGGTCTACTTCTTTTGGAAATCCAAATGTGACGACCTTTTGGGATCCATGTGTGATAAAAGTGGTTGACAGGGGGAGGTTAAGACACATCATCTGGTTGCGTTGGACTTACTTTGCAGAATGAAGAAAGGGGGCGGGGGGGCTTGGGTTTTGATCCATATACACATGTGCTTACTTGGGAACTTGTTTCCTTTAGATAGTTCTTTCTTGGGGTATCGTCTTCTTCGCAGTAAGTAAGAAACTAAGAATAATGGTCTCATTCTTTGGTTATTTCTCCTGCCACCTTGGAGATTTTTTTCCCAAATTTCACATTCTTTTCAACCATTAGTTCTTTGAAAGTAGCTAATGGAACAAGAACCAGATTTGGGGAAGACGCTTAGGAAGATACATGTTGTTCTCTTCTTGGCTTCCTCACATCTAGGGTCTATATGACCCTCACAATGCTCCAGTTTCTGCTTTTTATTCTCACAAGGGAGGTTCATGGGATTCTCATTCGAGAAGAGCTACTTATGAGTGGGAGCTTGGCCAACTCAGTGTCCGATCTCTATTCTGGAAATCGTAATCTAGTAGATTTGTGTCCCACTAATGATATGCATGGAAGGGAGTATGAAATGGAGACTGTTTGAGGACTTTAGTAGCAATCATTGTCTTAGATACTCAATAATGTGTTGGCCTCTCTAGGTGTGAGATTTTGGCTGCGCCAGGGTTTTGGGATAGATAAATTCGTGTGACATTACAATGGCACAGGCCTTTTAGTTTTATGTCCCGAATATTTGCTTCATGTGTTGGAGAAACAGTGAATCTAGTACTCATCTATTCCTTGAGGTTGAGCAGACTTTACATGTTAGCTTCTGTTGAGTTACAGTGCGTAAGGGTTGTGGCCCTGTCCGGCCTTGGTGGTGGATAATCTCCAAATGAAGTCTGTGGGTTTGGGTGCTAAGGAAGAGCAGAAGTTGCTTTTAAATTATGTTGTATTTTGTAAACCCTACTTCTTTTGGAACAAGCAGAATTCACTAATATTTCACGGCAAATTGATCGCTTGACTATGTTTGGGAACGGGGGTAGTTTTTCTTGCCTCGATTTGGGCTAAGGTAGAAATTGTCTTTAGCAGGACGCATTTCATTCAAAAGCGAAGGAATTGGGCATGATTGTAACTTTTTCTTGTAGTGCAATAAGGAGTTAATGAAATTTTATTTTAATTAAAAAAAGATTTATAGGAAATGTCGTAAAAATATAGAGTTGAATGTCGTAGATGTGATACAAGGTATTCCAAATTGTTTTGAAAGAGAGGTACGTTTATCGTTTTTGTCAGCTCTTCAAAAGGAGTTGACCAGGTCTCATGAGTGCTAATAAGTGGCATGTAAGAGCTCCTGTCTGTCATGATTTGCTACTTCATTCCTTTTCGCCACTACTCTTCCTTTCCGCTGAGTTGCGGACCAATACTGTGGTATATCCTAACTAGCTCCTTTCGTTAGCAGATGGAAAGCGAAGATGAAAGAAGTATAAAAGGTTAAAATGAAGATAACAAAAAGATTGATGATCAAATAATAGGAAAGTGAAATGACAACTCTGAAAGACAAAAAGAAAGTCCAACCCCATCAACAACGGAAATCCTTTTTCTATGCTATGCCTTCTCAAAGGCCAAAGTTTCTTCAATACTAAGAATACTCATATCCTAGTTTTCTTCGATGCTTTCCTACCACTTACAAGCCCAAGGATAAGAGAGCAAAAGGTGATCAACCCGCTAATCTTACATACCAAATATTCGGTCTCATTGTTGCTTTATGGCAATGCTCCAAAATTCACTAAAAACATATTCAAGCAAGGGGTGCTAGCGAATGAATTGTGATAGCTTCAGTGCTTAACCTTCGAACACTCTTTTTGTATACTAGCGTTACCCCTTTGGTGTCTTTTGATACTTTGGAGTCAGCCCCTTGGTGTCCTTTAATAGACCTTCTATATTACTTGTATAAAAAGACCCGGAAGAAGAAATATTTCAGTAAAGAATATAATGGAGTCTGTTTAGAGTACTGTGTGAACACTGTGCTGTGGACCTAAAGAAAGAAGAAAGGTGGGATGCAAGGATGCAGGTGTGGAGCATGGATAGCAATGCATTAAAACACCGAGGATATGTTTTACAAAGGGAGGAGTCATAGTGCCTTCTCTGTTAGCACAAGTGTTAACCAATAAAATTTCATGTCTGCGTTCTGGTGGACTCTGTCTAACAATTTATCTGTAAATCCAACAAGAGATTCAATTTTCCAGACCTGTGTTCACTCGTTTTCCACTCCAAAGTCAAAGTTGGTACTTCAAATGAAGTCCTCGTGACTGATTTTCTCATTTTTCTTTTCTTCGTTTAAGTATGTTTTGTGTAGGGTCTTTGTTTCTGCCTGTATATCTGTATTTGACTGAACAACTTTGGTGATGGTATGATATACAGTTGTAGTCATCTATCTTAGTCCTTGATTCAAGCCAATTGCAAGTAATTCACATTACTCAGTTTTATGCATTAATGAGCCTTATGTTTGAATGTATTAGTGAGCCATATGTTACTGAGGATGAGCTGAAGTTGATGCTGCGAGGAGCAGAACTGAGTGGAGCTATCGAAGAGGAAGAGCAGGTACTTCTTGTTTTTTTGGCTGTTATGTATACATTTTATATTGGCACATTATGATTCGTGAATGTCCTGCTTCTTTTTTCCTACAGTGGGTTGTTGTTGTGCTTCTGATGCACCTAAAGGAGCTGATGATTATGAATTAATGAAGGAATGAGTGTTATTTTCCTTGTGAAAAATCATACATGCATATAAGATTATGATATAATGAATGATACACGTATGGGGAGCCATATTTTACCTTACAATAATTGATGCTGATGTAAGAGGGGGCGTGTTATACGCAGAATATTTGATACATTGAAATGATTTGTTATAAGTATGGCCCTATATGATTCAACTTCATCTTTTTTGATCTCGTCTCATCTAATTTCAATGAATCAGATTTGATTTAAATGCATCTGAATTTGCTGAAAGATCAGCTGAATCTGGGTGAATTAATAGCAAGAAAAAAACTAGATCCATTGAATTTTATGAGTACATGAATTGATCCGATCTGATTTGAATTCACTGTTTTTAAGTTCAATCATACATGGCTTATGTTAAGCTTGGGAGGACAAGTGGTTATCTCAGCTTAAATATCATGAATGTTTCCAATTCGTTGGGATGGAAGTAACACGAGGCCAGTAGTGTCGTAGTTAAGGGACTATGTTTAGAAATACAATGGCGAATAATAAAAAATAATGCCTTTTGCAAATTTGATATGCCAGCCTTAAATTTTTGGAACTATCTTTTGTCGCAAAACCTTAGAGGTCCAACCTTGTATAGTTATCCTTTATGCAATGGGTGAGAAACTTTTAATGTGGCTTATCTCATCAGTGAGATTCTTGCAGGGGTTGGGGTCTTGTGGTTGTTATTAAGATTTAAGAGAGCAATAAGCATTTATGAGTTTTCCAAACGAAGATAATACAACTTGAGCACCTTGTGGTTGAGGTTGATTGGATTTTTTCAAGATATTGGGGTGTGTGCTAGAGTCCTAGTTCCATGGTCTCTTTTCTCAATTTGAATTTTCATGGTTTGCGTAGTACCAAAAAAAAAAGGAAGAGGTGCATGGAAATAGCCATCTATTGATGCATTTGGTTAGGGTGAAGATCTTTCCTTTTTCCAGGAAAAAAGGCACTCTTTTGATTATATTTGGGAAGAACTGCTTTTCCAGCTTCATTTGGGCTGAAGCTAAGGGTCCTTTAAAGGGTATTGAATAGCGTTTATTCTACTAAAATGGACTTCTTTGTAGTTGTTTGTGACTTTGGACCCCTTGCCCTCTATTGCTTCTCCGTCGTTAAATCATATTTACTATTATAACTAAGAACAATGCTAATAGCATTTGACCTTCTCTCATATTGATCACCAGCCTCTAAAAACTCTCAATAGGATATTGTAGATCTAACACAAAGAAGTGCATAAGTTCAATCAGAGATTGGATATTGGATCTTTGAAAATATACCTGTGTCCGCTTCGACCTCCCCAAAGGAAAATCAATTTGGCTAATACGGAGGCAGAGAAATTGTACTCCCTCCATTTTAGTCGATTCTTCTATTTCTTCAAATATGTGGGTGTATTTGGAGCAAATGGGAAGAATGAACTAAAATAGAGGGAGTAATAGCTCTCTTTTGTATATGTTTGTCACCCCTTTAGGTGTCTTTTTGTATATGGGAGTCACCCCCTTGGTGTCCTTTTGAACTTAATGATGTCGTATCTTACTTGTCAAAAAAAAAAAAAAAATTAAGGAAATGAGAAAACCAAAGAAAATGGAAGCAAAAAAGAACGAAAAATTGTGAACTCCCAAGTCAACTGGCGGAAAATTGACCATTTTTGCTGGAAATTGATTTTGGTAGTGTTTCACGATTTTTTTTTTTTTTTTTTTTTTGTGATTAAAGGTAGTATTGGACAAGCTTATATTTAAAAGGGAGTTTCACAAATTTGTGTAATGTAAAACATAGTCATGGACTGTTTCTACGATTTGGTTGGCAATAGAAACACACCCATGGAATTCCATTCTAATATATCCATTTCAGGACATGATTGAGAACGTGTTGGAGATCAAAGATACACATGTCAGAGAGGTTATGACACCTTTAGTCGACGTTGTTGCCATTGATGCAAGTGCCTCGTTAATTGATTTTCATAATTTTTGGGTTACGCATCAGTACTCCAGGTATTTGACAATTATCTGCAGAATATATACGTATAATTGGTATATCAAATTGTGTTCATAGGTTTACATTTCAAATTTCATGGTCCAGGGTGCCTGTATTTGAGCAGCGCGTTGATAATATAGTTGGTATTGCATATGCAATGGAAATGCTGGATTTTGTTCAGAAGGTGTGCTAGTATTATGATAATTTATACTGTAGTTGCTGGTCCTTCTTATTAATTATATGCACCAATCTCATAGTTTGCAGAATTATCATATGTTTGATTTTGAAGGGGGATCTATTAGAAAGTTCTACTGTCGGAGATATGGCACACAAACCAGCTTACTTTGTACCAGGTGATTCTTAATCGCTGTTCAAACTTCGTAGATTCCTGTGGCGCCTACGTTCCCTTCCTCTCTTCCCCTTAGGTCAAATAGTGTTGTGGTTAAGGTCCAATGTTTTTCATGTTGGTTGTAAGTCGTATGTATTACTCCCGTACATTCTTTGAATTTGCTAAACTTTTCATTTTTGCCCGATACACTGGATTTGCTATGTTTCTTTTTTTTTATTTTATTTTTTTGGTAAGTTATAGCCGAATAATATGACTCCATGTATTTGAAAAAACAAAAAGCTGACTTGAATTAAGATTAAGCAATTGGCTTAAAAGCTTGTCAACAACGATAATGTAGCAAACCCATTGATTAGGAGGGGGCGGTATATTGATTAGGCATCAGTATGACTTGTTATCCACTAGTTATACGACTGAAGTTGCATGCCAACTTATAGCCGCAGCCCGCATGTAGTAAGATGTTGCATCATGAGATAGAAGACACCAAGCCTCTGTCAGTATGGATTCTCATTACAACTTTATATCCTTTTATTTTGTTTTATTTTTTATAAAGATGGTACTTAACAGGTCGGGGAAATCTGCCTTATGGCGTTGGGGGAAGGATGAGAATAAGGCTTTTTGTACAGGGTAGTCTCAACTACGACTATGAAACTAGGCCTACAGGAAAGAAGTGGAGAATGAACCCCTAACCAAAGCTGAGGTTGATGGGTGATCACCAAAGTATATAGTCAAGATATGATAGCTAACTGCAAATTCTACCCTGTTGTCAAGAGTGAAGACCACCACTTTATCTAATTGTGCTCACCTGATGTAAAAACCCTTGCACTTAACTTCAAATGCAACCTCGTATCACTCACGGAATGTGTACAAAGCTAATGCATATCACTTATATTATTAGGTACCTAAGAAAGAGTTCATTTTCGCGGACTTGGACGCAGGGAGCAAGGAACCCCTCCTGCACCCTAAAAATAAGTGTCTGTATGCATTGTTATGACATATTGACATGACCCCTTTTAGTCAGTAAATTCTGTGTTCCCCAGTGGTAGGCTACATGTACTCTATTAATATGTTTCCCACTTTCCCTATTGACTCCATTACACCAAAACTTATAATAGTTTATGACTATCTACACGAGGTCTAGAGTAGGGAAATCCCTTTTCTCCCCTCCTTTTCACATCAGTTGTGGATGTTTTAGTAGAATGCGGGTCGATGTGTCAGTTTTGGTACTATTGAGGGAATGGGAAGAGGATACAGGCACAAATCTGGGTATATTTCAGAATATTCTGTCAGTTTTGCGAGTCCTTGAACTGGTTTTAGCCTTTCAGGAAAGAAGGCAAAGTTGGGCGAGGTAGTAATGCCGCAGACTGGCTTTTTATTGAGGAGTTAAGCTTGGTTGGACGTCATTTCTTAATTAGCCATTTATCATAGTAACCCCCTTACTTTACAAGTTGCCATTTATCTTGGTATTCCTTGGGGCTGCAATCTTCTTACTCTAAATTTTGAAATCGAGTTATGCTGCGATAAACTAACTAAATGGGTGATTAGGTACGCGTAAGGGTTTTATTACTGTTCCTTTTGGAGAATCACCCTGATAGCGTTTTGGTGTTTGTATTCTGGTTGAGCTAATGTTGCCGTTGTATACTTTTACTGTATGTCTATAAGAAAAATTCAGGCAGTTCTGCAGTGGTGGCTGAATAGATGGAAGGAATTTTGTGAGGTCTTTTATCATTTGGACGAGCAGTGGACAGAGGGGTTATGATTTGGATTGTGCATAATAATGACTTGCCTACGCGAGAGAATTTTTCTTGTAAGCTGAAGGCTGAAGAGAAGTGTACCAATTTTCAGAAGTTTTATGTTGTGGCTTCCCTCACCTTTCTACCATGGTATTTCATATCAAGGGTCCCTCTTTCATTAGACATCCTGGTTCTTTTTCTTAAATAGGTTTATTTTCCAAGCATCTCAAAATGTATTCATACCATTTCCGTATCTGGAATCACTGATTAACTATGATTTATAAAGGAAAAAAGAGTTTTGATTAGGTCTCTCTGTCCAAGCTTTCTTCTCTTACCCTACCTTGTGCTCGAGGATTGTTTGTCCACTTACCGCATTCTTGTGTCTCTATGTGTTCTTCCACATCCAATATTAGGTGTTGCCTATTTTCAGAGGCCTACACTGTCTGATCTGTTCAAAGAAAAACCAAGCTGACCTGTAACCAGCAATTATCCTCTTAAGTTTTTTGAACGAAGTGATCAACATAGTTTGTTAGGCCTGTAGACATCGCGTACTTAAGAGTCTCAGTATTTAGATGTATAGTAGCCTTACCCCTACAACATGCGGAGGTAATACAACAACAACATCTTTAACCCCAGTGTCTTAAAGGCTCCCGCCATAAGGCGGGGTAAGGGGGGGTTGGATGCACACAAGTCTTACCCCTATTGAAACATAGAGAGGCTGCGCACGGATGACCCAAAATGAAAATTGCTTCGAGAATCGCACCGATTGACTGCTACTTCACAAAATAAGAAGCACAGCCAGTTTTATGAGCCATTTTGCTTTATTCCATTATATCCCGAAAACCAAAGAATAATTAGTCTTTGGCTCCATTGGAAATGGAAAGAACATGCGGAGGTAATGAAAAAAAAATCATTTATAAGTATTTCTTTTGCAGAATTTGATGCTTCTTCAAGCCTCTACACCACACATTGGGATCCATTTATGTAAGCCATAGCTTATTTCTACCAAGTGTCATCGGAAACTTCCCTGTTTTTATTATGAGTGCATTGACAAAATGAATGGATGAGTTTAAAATGCATTAGCATATTCCTAGTAGCTCATGGATGATTTTTAATTATGTATGCCGTTCAAAGGGTGGAAGTTCGTTTTGGTGAGTTTCAACCCTGTGTTATCTATGGCCCTTGGTTTTAAAAGGCACAAGGCGCACTGAGCTGAGGAGGGCTTGTGGCAGCAAGACACAAGGCGAAGGTGCGTGCCTCATTGCATAGTCGTGCGCCTTTCTGCCTGCATCTGGGTGCGCCTTTTTGAAATCTGCATCGCGGAAGCAACTGAGGCACCAGCTCATGGGCCTAGTGCCTCAAGTGCCCTTTTTAAAGCCAAGCTAGGGCTGGCTTTTTCATAATGTTAGGCTTGATGAAGGACGAAATATGTACTTTTAAGGTTTTGTAGGAAAAATAAGAAAGTGTATGCCATTTTATTTCTATGTTGTGGGCTCAGAACCTTTTTTTTTTTATTATTATTAGAGGTTGTCTCAAAACCTTGACTCATGTGGAATATCGGATCTGATGAAAACTTAAATTGCACAGAATAGGTAGCTTGAGAAGAAGCTCTAAGCCTTGATGCTTTGATGGGATTTTTAGTCTTCATCTTTCCGCTGTTTCATCCATTTTATGTTCTATCGATTTTGTAAGTAATCAGTACTCCTAGACCGTAAAGAAGCTAAAAGGGGAACCCAGTATTAGGTGAAATGAATTTGATCACAATTCTCTTTTATGGCATGTCTATTTTTTTTTTACAAAAAGCCTTTTCTCCGTGTTTGAAAATTTGTGAAGCAGGAAAGTGACAATTGTAGGATCTCAGTCATATTTTGTCACATCCTCAAGACATTCTAGATCTCCGTTTCCTAGAACTACATAACTGCATGAGATGACATTCCACCTTGGACATTTATCTGTCTGTGTTTTTCTATCTGCTTGTGGTGATTGCTGAGCAAAATGTGCTAAATGGACTTTGGAAAAACAAACTAGACCATTTATTGTGTATTTTTGGACATGTGTGCTTTCAACTATTTCTTTTTATGGCAAATTTCTTCTTACGTTCATAATCAGTCAATAATGATATATATTGATCATGTCAGATTCAATGTCCGTGTGGAATCTTCTTCGGGAATTCCGGATAAGAAAAGTGCACATGGCCATTGTCCTTAACGAATATGGAGGAACTGTGGGGGTAAGTAATTCCTGCTCTGCGCTTACAATTTAGTATTTCGATGAGTATTTTATGCTTATCTGTTGTTCTCTCTAGTGGAAACCAGCATGAACTTGAAAAGGCCTGTGCACAAGTTTCTACCATTTTTATATACTTATGCCTTCAACATAGCTTAGTCTGTTCTCTATCAGCATTGCCGTTTTCCTCCTTCAATCCTGGTTTTTGTTGTAATTTTGTAATTTTCTCAATGAAACAGTTGGTAACCCTTGAAGATGTCGTTGAAGAAATTGTTGGTGAAATCTTTGATGAGAATGACTCAAAGGTAAGACATAGTTTGTGCAAATTTTCCCACCCCTTTCCCTTTGATAGGACAACTGTAGATATGTTTGATTCATATTTGGCTTGTTCATTATCATTGACGTCTTCATTTCTTTCAAACGTAAGTCATTAAGAAAGTGAGCTTACATGAGGAATGAATGATATCTGGTAACTTTTCTCCATTTATGCATCTTTGAGCTGGTTGGCTCTTCCTTGGTTAAAAGATGGTTACTCAGTAAGTCGTTGTCACCTCGTTATTCTTGTGGTCTTATGAACTTATCTTCGCCTATTTTACAGTATATTGGCTTAAGCCCCAATTTTTATTATTGGTTTCACAAGCTTTTGCTAACTTGCTGCTGAGAAAGACTGCCAATGTTTAAACATTGAACTAAAATATCTATTCTACTGACTGTAGCCACTACACACGCTTGGACAAGTGATTCCCTTTCCCCCAGATTCTTACATTGAGATCAGATGTTAGGAGAAGCACTGAGATTGTTGCTAAATCGTAAATTATTTAAATAGTTTGTTGCCAAATGTACAATCGTGTCTTTAGCACTCAGCCCTTTCAAATGTAATCATGTCAAAAGCTTGGTCCTTCACCCTTTAATTTCTGCCATACCAAATCGAATGGATAAACATGTTGAGACCTATCTTCAAGTGTACATTTGAAAAAAAAAAATAGAGATTGAAATTCGAAATCACCTATCACTTGCTCCTCCTGTGAAGCAAAAACTATTAAGCCCACCCTAAGTAGTCTCAATCTTGTAGGTTCTTCCTGTCATCGAATTTTTAGAAAAAATTTTGCGTTTTTTGGAACACAGAATGAGCCTCTTTTAGAGTTAAAAAAGCTATTATAATGCTGAGAGACTTATAGAGGGTGGAACCTTGTCAGTGACTCTTTATTACACCAGACAAGACTTTGGGGATATAAAAAGCTGTACTCCTTATATTGTTAGTCGAGTTGTTTGAAGTATGCCCAACCAGTGAGCTGAAGTTTGTAGAATCTATTGATTACTGATAATTAAGTTTGATAAGGAACCACTTTTTAACAAGCTCCCCACCAAAAGGATTGTTGATCATCCATTCAAGCTGGATCTCCTTGATCCCAACCCGCCGTAGAGTACCTCACTTCCCAATGTATCATCAGGCTCTCCAAAGTGTTCGCAACTACATGAGGGATTCAAATAGGTTAGAAAACAGAAGGCTGGAAAGTAAAGATTGCATTAAGGCTGATATACCCCCCCCCCACCTGCAATAATGAGCCTTCTTGTACCCATTGAGCTTCTGAGGAACATTGAAAATACTGCCCCAGAATCCAGATCAAGATCTACCTATGCTTACATGAAATCTTCAATACAGAAGTGCCTGAGTAAGATTTTGGATATTTGCTAATCAAGAAAGTTAAGCTCAGTTTGGACAGCAGCATGTAACTGATCTCTAGGGCTCTAGATTTCTCTTAATGTAAAATACTAAGTATTCCATGCAGATATTCCCAATATACTGGTCTGGAAAGACTGGAGCTAGCTGGGTCTTGAGTAACCTCTTTATAATATCTGTGGAGAGAGGTTATTTCTTCGCATGTTATACTTCATAGTGAGCTTAGTGATGACTCACTTTGAGAAAAGTTGTAGATAATGTTAATGAAGTTGGTTTGGGCATGGGTGAGTGATTAAAAGTAAGATGTTTTGCAAGTGAATTTATATGGGCTGCTTTCGCTCTGGTTTAATACGTAAGGGAGTTCTATTTTAAGAATATGAGCCAATGTGCATGTTTTCCTCAGCCAAGTATAGAGCCAGCATACTTGTATAAGTAAGTTCGTGACTAGAATAGATTTCTTGGATCTTCAATTCCGTGACTCTCCTCTGCAAATGTTAGTCGACAGCCCCTTTCTAATTTGGAAAGCATAGTTGGTTTTGCACCCCAAAACACTGTAGGCAAGATGTCCTCTTTTCATTCTCGCTGAATGTGATCTCTGTGGTTACCTGTAATTGTCTACTTGTGCAAGACATGGGAGGTTGGTCTGTCATTGTTGGGAGTTTTTGTTAGCACATGGAAGCTTGAAAGTTCTTTCCTGTGCCAAGGAATTTGCTTTTATTTGACTATTGTGATAAACTAGTTTAAATGGTTGGCTATGCTCGAACTTCACCTCCCATCTTTGCCATACGAGATACATTTGTCATGTAAACATATACACATTAGAGACTTGTACCCAAATATATCGGCTCGTATAGGAATAATTGAAATCCATATATTTATATTAGCCTTGTGGCTCCTGATATGGGCGAGACAAAGAAGTTCATAGTTTCATAACACTTTTTTCTTTTTGGTCCAAAAGGACACACAAGCAGTTAAATGCTAATGGATTTCAAACCAAGGTCATAACTACTCTTGTAAATTTGTAACTGTCATCTACTTGCCAAAAAGAAACCCAGAGTTGAAGACTAGTTTGCAGATAAACACTAGTCAAACTTGAGTGTGTTTAGATGTGAGGAATTTATTCTCCAATCCAAATTTAAACCAATCTCATGTTTGGCGATTGCGAATTTTGAGAATTTGAAATTGAATCAAATTCTTAGTATTTGGTTGAAATTATATTACTCATGAAACAGATGACACCTACAAACATGTCATTTTAAAATTTGTACATCTTTCAAACCCCTTTTCTCTTTCCTCACTTCTTCCACCTCCCAAGCTGCCGCCGCCGCCCATGCATGAATCTTCACTGACCCCCTCCCCGGCGCCACCAAAAGCACGTACCGCGCTGATGACCGTACTGCCCCAACCCACTGCCCCTGTCCTCCCCCCCATCCTCTTTATACTACCTCGACTGCTCCTTCCTCACCCACCCCGGTCTCTGCCACCCCGCGAAATCAAACATCCGCCTCCCGTGCAAACCCCCCCCCCCAACCCATTAATTTTGCGACCCTGTCGTGAGGAGAGAGAAAAAAGGGGGCAAGAGGGTAGAAGGGAATGGAGTGAGAGGTGAGACATGTGTTGGTTGTGGATTCAGGGGTGGTGTTGATGGTAGCTGGGGTGGAGGTCCGACGGTGGGACTGGGGTAGGAGTGGACGAACGAGGGAGGGATGAGAAAATTGGGGGTTTGTTGGGTTCTCTTGTTTTTTTTTTTTTTTTTTTTTTGTTAGTTGATTAGTATGAGCCAAATGATTACTCAAATTCTAAATTCTTGTTCCCAAATGCCACCTTATGAGCAATGTTTTAAAAAGTGGACCGCCCGGTCGAACCAGGAATCGGACACCTCTCCGGGCTGACTACCCCTTTTAAAACTGGAAACTCAAACCCGGAAAAAACCGGGAATTGGAATCAGTTTAGTTTGAAAATTTTATTCGGAACACCTTTTAGCCCTTCTTCTCACCCGGTTTTTTGGATGATTGTTCATCACCATTGCTTGCTTAATCTCAATCTTTCAGTCTCTTTTGTTTGCTCTTTATGTCCATCTATTTGTATTATACTATATTATTCCACCCCCTTCAAACAACTTTTCAAAGGCAAACAAATAACGATTATGATATGTAGAAATAGTCATGGTGATTATTTAGATGGCCACGAAAGATGATGAGTATGATTGTAACAATATGGATCATATGGTGATGAAGGAAGAAGAAGACTATATATGAAGGAGAAAGAGAGAGTGAGAGAGTGTCAGTATGTCTGGGACTTATTGACAGCGGATATGATAAGAGTGAAGTGAGGTTTAGGTTAATTTTAAGTTCGTCACTTTTTTAATTTTTATATAATTTTAGAATTTCAAAAAGAAAATCATGATGTCCTCCTGTTTTCCCACCCGGTTGGAACCCTTGAACCTTTGAACCTGTCACCGGTTCAATGTACGGGTCGGTTTTCAAAACAGTGCTTAAGAGTATATATATGAGCAGTCATCAATTCTCTTCCCACGTCTGGTAACTGCAATTAATTAACTATGAAGTTGGGACAAATGCCGCAATATCAAATTTACCACAAATCTTAAAGGCTTTAGCCGCTTTCCATGTAGGCTATAGGTGTAGAAGTACAAATCATACTTACCTTGTGTAGTTTGTGTCTTATTTGAATTAGATGTTTTGTGAGTCTGGTAATTTAAGTTTCTTGGATAACCAAATAGATTAATAGAGTGTTCATGTCAACAATCTTGGATGGCTGTCTAAATTTATGATGGTAAACTTGTAATTTTGATCTGTGAAGGAGGAAATTCAAAAGAAAACAGGCTACATTGTGATGCGAGAAGAGGGTATCTATGATGTTGATGCGAACACCTCAATTGATCAGCTTTCCGAAGAGTTGAATATCAAGATGCTTGAGGTGCAGTTCTTTGACCCTCTCTCTGTTTGTTCCCTCTGTTTCCTCCCCTTAGTCACTGTACCTACCTTTGATATGCCATGATGCGTATGATTGCTGGCACAGTGCTTTTCTGAAAGAATTTTGGTAGGCCAGTCATTAAACCAGTCAAGTTCCGTTCTAATTAACTTGCAGACTGGTTGACATGTTGTTTGTTTCCTTTCGGGGGTGAAGGGATGTGAGGTTGAGTGTGGGTTTATTAGGTGGTATGGGTGCTGTCGTCGACCACATTCATCAATATTGTTCACATGCTGTGAAAGAAGCAGTGTTGTTTCTGATTAAAATAATGAAAATATGATTGCTAGTCAACTAATTTTATTATTTGTTGTGGTTTTCCTTTTTCTTTGGCAGGATCATCAATATGAGACAGTTTCAGGTTTTATCTGTGAAGCCTTTGGTTACATCCCAAGAACAGGTGAGAGCATGAAGGTGGTGCTTGAAAAAGATAATCAAGAAGAAGATGATGAATACACAGAGAGTGAATCTGAGCGTCGAGAAAACAAGGAGCGTCGGGAGAACAAGGAAAAATTTCAAATTTTCAAGTTAGAGGTATGGAATACTTCTGAATGCCACGTGTGATTTGTGTTCTTCTCAATATCATCATGCATAGTTAGCTGTAACCATGGGCATCTTGTTAGACATATGTTTGTAAACTTATTGCAGCATGCAGCTATTACTCGTCTTATTTGACTTCTGTATCTTTCTTATCTCCTGCTTGAGAGTTCAACACTTTGCTACTTGCGGTTGAATGCTGAAATGGTAGTACTGTATATGCCTACTTGATATGTGCCAGGTTTTTTTCGTTTTTCATGCCTTTCTGCTACAGTGCTAATCTAGAATGCAATGTCTGTGTGCTACTTTGCTTGTGTATGACTGATTCGTCAATCGTCATTGTATTTGTGAATGGAATTGTTACCCCGCTGATCTTTGCCGTGTGTTCCAACTTCCCAATTTCTTAAGGTAAATATTCTGAAGTTAGTTCTGCGAGGAGCCATGTAGCTCCGAGCCTCCGACTCAGCTATTTCCCTCCCATATCCGTGTGTCATGTCCACTTCACTTTACGGAAAAAAGTTGAAATTGTTGTTGTAAACATACTTGCTTACTCTTCCAGCCTTGTGGTGGGACCCTTCCCCGGCCCTCGCTTTGCGGGAACTTTGGTTAACTGGTATCTCACCTGGTAGTTTGTTACTATGCAGTTGAGTTTTCAGGCCACAGCTGCCATTCTCAATTTCATTTTATTTCTGGTTAGCTATTGCAATTGTTTTGTTATAGTATTGCTTTTAGTGGTCGTTCTTGTTGTTTTGGTAGCTAAAGTGTTTTTTTAATGTCATTGGCTTATTGTTGTGTTGGTTGTGGTGGTGAACTGGTGATGGTCATTGTCCTCCGCAATTCTGCTAGAAAGCAAAATTTAAATGTCCCTGCACTGCAAGATCTCATGTAGGAATACTGAATTACCTATGGTGTATGTTGTGCAGATATTGGCTGGGAATGCGAGGAAGGTCAGTGCTGCTCGATTTGAAAGACT
>JBBYHQ010292291.1:0-21666 GCA_038382645.1 Spergularia azorica
GTTAAGTTTTTTACAGTTCTAATATTTTTCGTTAATTATGAGTAATAAATAGAGTTATAACAAAGTTCAACTAACAATCCGTGCAATTTTGCACGGGGCAATAAACTAGTTAATTAATTATACTAATAGCCAATTGAATAATTTAGAGATGAGAGAGAAAGTTAGAGAGAGAGGGAGTGAGAGCGAAAACACAAAACACCCCCCCCCTAAAACCACCCGACCCAATCCTGGATCTCACCTGCGCCCCCCCTTTGGTTCAGCATACGGCATACCTCAAACCGAACATCACCTGACGAAACTTGCGCCTCCTCCGGCGAGCAACCCCCGACCCAACAACCCAAACACCTCCTTTCATATGCCCAAATAGTCCAACAAACAACAAATCTACCACCAAACCTACCTTCTAACCACCACAACCTTGCCCTCTGTGCTGATACACCTCCGCCTGAATTCAACCCGGAGAGCGACTGTTTTGTCGCACTCACACCAGCTGATGCGGCCCAGATCTGCACGAATTGGAAGGATGACCTGATTCTTAAAGTTGTTGGGAAATCTTTCTCAAAGGATTACATTTTGGAAAAGGCTAAAGCGATGTGGAAGCCGAAAGGACGTATACCCCTCAACTCCCTGGGGAAAGGGTATTACTCCATTCGGTGTTCTAATTTGGAAGATCGTCAGAAGATCTTGGAGCAGGGACCTTGGTTTATTGGCAAATATTTCGTCTCCATCAGGGTATGGAGAATTGGGTTCAATCCCCAAAGTGACGTCATCACCAATATATCCAGTGTGGATAACGTTGGATGATTTGCCTGCGGAGTTCCATCGTCGTGAGCTTCTTCGTAAGGTGGGGACTATTCTAGGAAAGTTCATTCGCTCAGACATCAAGAGTAGCGAGTCGCACCGAGGAAGGGTGGCGAAACTTCTGGTGGAGCTGGATACTACGATGACCAGGAAACAGGCTATATGGATTGGCAAACTCAAGGTAAAAATTGTTTACTCTTGATATTGTTCAAGTCTGTAAAATATCTGGGGAATCGGGGCATGAAATAGCTACGTGCCCAAAGAAACATCCTGTCATGCAGAATGCGCGGGAAGTGGAAAAGAACACGACTGGTATGGATCCCTACTACACCTAAAAGGGTTTGGGTCAAGAAAACTGGATCCGAGCCCATTGGGAGCAAGCCCAACCACATAAAATCCATTATAATCAATAACACAGGAAACCAAACAACAAACAACCTAGGCCCAAAACCACTTGACCCTTCCACCACTGAGCAATTGGCGGTATCTTCACATTCTCGACATCTCCGACCTCGCGAGCTACTCAAAAGTCCTTAGCCGTCTTTCTCCACTGGTGGGTCGGGAACAAACTCGGGCCAAGGGACCCAATTGTACCACACGAGCATCAGTTCGTCAGCGACTCAACACCACTACTCCCTCAAGTGCGAAACAATTTCCTCCTGGAGGAAGGTGATAATGGCAAGCTACGGGGACTCAGTCATCCTAGCGAAACTCACAAACCCGAAGATTCAATCACTAGAACTTCAAGTGCTAGGGGAAACAAACCAAACCTTCCAAATCAATCAAAAGGGAGTGAGCAGGCTCTGGCGGCTAACATTGGAACCCAAGCACCACAATCAGGCGATAATAAGCTTGGTGCAAAGACAAGCGATAGGAGAGCGAATCCCTCGACGGGCCAGAGAGGGATTGGAAAATCCAAAAAAAAGCAAATAATTCCGATGCAAGTTCTCGCCTGGAATGCTAGGTGTCTCTGGCGACCTGGGTTCGTTACCAATTTGACCCACCTTATATATCGGCACAATCCTGACCTTATTATTCTTACCGAAACTCGTGTGAGCATGGCTACTGCCTGTAACATTCTCCTAAACCTTCCCTATAAGGGATTTGAGTATGCTGAACCTAAGGGGTACTCAGGTGGGGTTGCTATTCTATGGAGACCGTGTCAACTGAGTTTTACTCCGATTACACGCGATCTCCATGCAATACATGGATTGGGGGTGCAACGTGACCTGCGGACCAACAACACCAACGCTTTCCTTCTTAACCTCAACACTGATCTGAATGACCGCCTCAATGAGGCCTTGACCCTAGAAGAAAAATTTTGGGCCCTTCGCTCCCGGGATAAGTGGCTGATGGGGGTGGATAGGAACACGTCTTTTTTTTCATAGATCGGTCACCATCAGAAGAAGTCGTAATAAAATCCTTTTGCTTAAAAATGATGTGGGCGAGTCCTTTGATGATGCTGCTAGCATTAGTGCGCTCACGTTGAGATATTTCCAGACCCTCTTTACCTCGGAGAATCCTGTCATGGCAGATTGGTTTACAAATCCGGCTGGACAGTGGAATCTCTCGGCCACACCCAACTCCTCGGAAATCCGTGCTGCTGTTTTCTAGCTTCACCCTTGGAAGGCCCCTGGGCCGGATGGCTTCCATGCCCATTTCTTTCAAAGCCACTGGTCTGTTTTTAGTACGGATGTGTGTAATTTTGTGACTGATTGCTTTGAGAATAGGGAAGTTCCAGCCAATTGCAATGCCACCTTGATCTCCCTTATTCCAAAAATTGACCACCCCGAAAAGCTTAAGAACTTCAGACCCATTAGTTTGTGTAACAATAGTTACAAAATTGTGTCCAAAATCCTTGTTAATAGAATCCGCCCCCTGTTGGCCCGTTTCATTTCCCCTAATCAAGGGAGCTTTCTTGCGGGCCGGAACACCACTTCTAATTATATTGTGGCCTCGGAAATCCTGCATTCTATGAAAAAAAAGAGAGGTAAGAGAGGTTGGTTTGTGCTTAAACTTGATCTTGAGAAAGCTTATGATAGACTGGAGTGGAGTTTTATTGAGTATGCCTTAGGGTTTATGGGAATTGATCCTGCCACCATCCAGCTCATCATGAGTTGTGTCTCCACCCCCTCCTTTATGGTTAAGATTAGTGGAGCTAATACCGATTCGTTTACGACCTCTAGAGGGATTCGGCAAGGCGACCCGCTTTCTCCTTATCTTTTTATCATGTGCATGGAATTGTTGTCCCGTTTGATTCACATTGCTTGTGAGAATAAGAGTTGGTCCCCCTTCAAAGTGGCGGGGAATGGTACGCCCTTCTCGCACCTCTTTTTTGCGGATGACGTTCTCCTCTTTGGGGAAGCTGATTCTACCACTCTCCAAAGCCTCACCTCCACCCTTTCCACCTTCTTCTCGGCTTCTGGACAAAAAATGAATCCCCACAAAAGCAACTTATATTTTTCCAGAAATACATCTGAGGCCAATCGGGACTTATTTGAATCCACTCTCGGCGTTAAAGCGAGTCCTGATTTAGGTGTCTACCTCGGATACCTCCTTGGTGACAAGCGTCCAACAAAAAACAAACTTACCTTTGTTCTTGAGAAAGTGAAAACCAAACTTAGCAATTGGAAGTGTAGCACCTTCTCTAGAGCGGGTAAGGTTGTTCTCATTCGTACTACCCTTTCGACCATTCCTTGGTACCTTATGCAGGGCATTTGCCTTCCTGCTTGGCTTCTTACTAGTATTGACCAGGTTTGCGCTCGTTTCCTTTGGGGCAACAGTGACACCTCTCGTAAAATGGCCTTACTCTCCTGGACGCGGGTCACAGGGCCTGTGGAGATGGGGGGGCTAGGCATCCGATCAGCGACTATCATGAATGAGCTTCACATGATGAAACTCGCTTGGATAGTTCATAGCCAAGATAACCTGGCTTCTACTATCCTTAGGGAAAAGTATGTTGGTAGGAAAGAGTGGCCCACTCCCTTTAAGAAAGGCTCTCACATTTGGCAGGGTATGGGGAAGGGGTGGGATACTTTCATGGCTCATGCCTCCTGGTCGGTGGGGGATGGTCGGCTTATCAATTTTTGGGATGATAAGTGGTGTAACGGGGGGGAGCTTCGTGGTCGCTTCATAGGTCCCCTCACGGCTGACCTCGCGGCTAAAACAGTTTTGACCTCGACCATGGTGATTTGGGTACCCCTTTGGACGACTTGTTTGACCAGGTTACTACCCGCGATATTTTGGCTACGTACATTCCCAGGGTAGGGGTGGATCGAGTGTGCTGTGATGCTGCCCTCGGCAAATTTTTTAACTCTGGGATGATCTATAACCACCTCTGGCATAGGGATAACCAAGATGCTGTGGAGGGGAAAATCTAGACCTCCATCCGCGACCTCCCCGTTTCGCCTCGCATCCAGTTTTTTCTTTGGACAGTAGCTTGGAATCGACTCCCGACTAATGCTCTCTTGGCTGAGCGCGGGGTTCCCTTATCCCCCTTTTGTCCCTTCTGCCCCTCTGTCCGTGAGGACGTGATTCATGTGTTACGGGATTGCCCCTATGCTACTGACATTTGGTCCCTGTTAAATACCCCCCCCCCCCGACTGGTCTTGCTTCCATGACCCTATGGATTGGCTTACCCTGAACCTCGTGACTAGAAATGACCTTGACTGGACTATTACTTTTTCAATTACTAGTTGGCTCATTTGGAAAAGGCGGAATGCGTGGATTTTTGATCTGAAAATCATTTCCATTTCTTCTCTTACTTCTAACACTCAAAATTTAAAACTTTCTTTTCTTTCGATTGTTCCTCAACAGTCACCCCCCCTCCCCTTCTCTAAACAATTTCGCCCTCCCCCTGATATCCAATCCCGCTCGTCATTATTTGTTGATGCGTCCTTTGTTGCACATAAGCTGTCTGCGGGAATTGGTGATGGTCTCCTTGGGCCCAATGGCCGGTGGAGACAGGGCTTCATGATTCATACCTTTGCTCGCGGAGCGAGTGAGGCTGAATGCCTTGCTATCATGATGGGGCTGAATTGGCTTCAAGAGCACGGTTTGAGCCATCTGGACCTATACTCAGATTGTGAAATTGTTGTGAATGGAATTAATGATGTTAGTCACCATGTGGATAGGTTGAGCAACCTTTATGACATTTGCAGGGGGTTGTCAAGAGCACTACATGTGAATGTGGTTCACATTACACGAGCTTGGAACAGCAGCGCAGATCTTTTGGCAGCACACGCAAGGTGGGCTACACAACAAGACCCCGTCAAGGGTAGCGTTCCGAAGCCGGTAGGACTCCGAGATGGTGTGGGGCTTGCTGCTCTTTTTGACGAGAATGACAATCTCGTTCCTCCTTGGGAGGATGTAATAGCTAGTAGTAGTAGTAGTAGTTAGTGTTTCTTTCTTTCGTCGATTACCCAAAAAAATGATAGCCAATTGAATAGCCTCCTCTAAGACCCTCCACATCAGCAATCATTATATTTGACTACACAAAATGAGCTTACAAAGGTTTGAACCTGTAATCTCAGAGTTACCATTTTAACATTTCAATCACCAAGACAACTGATTTTTTTTATTTTTTTCTTAACAAAGTTATATATAAAGGATTTGAAGTTTTAGGAGATAATTGCGGAAACAACTTTGGACGAGATTGTCTTAGTCATATCAAATCAAGTTACTTTTGGACATAATTTAGGAAATAATATATACAGGCGCAATATATTAGGAGATAAGTTTTGGAATATTTTCGAAAGTATTATCTTGAGAATAATTTTGGAAGATACTTGATTGATTAATTATGGAAAAAGCCATATACAATGGCGATTGCGAGCCTTAATTTAAGGACCTCCCTAAATACGTTATACGTGCACGATATGTTGATGTGGATTAAATGTTTTATTATGTTACAAAGAGATGTGTTAGTGAGATATTATCGAAATAAATAAATTATAATTAAGTATGTATTACCATATGAAAATTCTATCGATGAATTTCGTTTACTTTTAAAAGAAGCCTAAATTTAATTTTGGAAATTCTATGATACCTTTGTATCCGTCAACACATCTTGGGTTTGTTTCGTTTTAACTCAGGATAAGGGTCAACGGGTGGGGTCAGAGTTATAATAGTGTGTTAAAAAGTAGTCGGGGACTCGGGGTTAATATGAATTACAGTTCTCAAAAACGGGACCCAAAAATAGCGGGTCACGGGTCATAAATTGTAATTCGTACATAAACGTAAAGTACTAAATAAATTCCTATACTTATTAAATTGTTTTCATTGAATCGTACATAACTTCTCTAAGATGATACTCAATCAAACATGTTTAATGTACAATGAAATAGGGTTAGCTACCCCATTCAAACACGTTTTAAGTTATAATATAGGAATTAAAATCAATTATTAGAGACACTAAACTTCAATTCAATCAATGATATGAGTTATGATTTATAACTATTGTGTTTGTGATCGAAATAGCGGGTCACGAGTCTTAAAATCGAATTGGTGGCTCAGAAATAGATTTTGACATGTCTAATATTGCAACACTTTTTTTAAATGTACATCCATTATTTTTTATTACTTTATTCGAATTATAAAAAAAGGAGTATATAAGCGTCATTATTTACATTATATAATAGCCGAAATAGAAAATAACATATGTATTCTTTGGGCTTCATTTTGTCTTCTTTATTATAACATCGATGGGTTATTATTATACTAATTGTATGTATAATATACTTCATTTTGTCTTAATTATGAGTCAAATTAGACTAACGTATCATGTTAGGTTTGACGAAAAATATTTGTGTTAACGGGTGTCAGTCATAACATTGAACATAGCGGGTGACCGACTAAAAGAAAATGGCTCTAGAGCCAAAATGTGTGTCAAATGGGGTTACATTAGTATGTCATAACGTTGGACATAGCGGGTGACTGGCTTAAGAAAGCGGGTTCATGCTCCAAAAATTGCAGGTCTCCAGGTCGGGTCAGATTCAACCCAAAAATATGTGGGTCAAAACGGATTAGAAATATTATGGGTCACTGGTTATAAAACACGAGTTCACGACTCCATTGCGTGCCAAAAAATAGCGGGTCACGAGTCTTCATAAGCTAATTTGTGACTCAAAAGAAATATTTTGACATGTCTCCCGTTGTTTTTAAGGGCACAACCATTAATTTTAATTTTTTTTTAAATTTTAATGCTTTATTCGAATAATAAAAATGTAATATAAAAACGAGTCATTACCTACATTTCATAACAACCCGTGCAATTTTGCACGGGTACATAAACTAGTTTACTCTTAACACATGTTAAAGGTCTAAGAATTAGGCATATAATGGTATCAAAACTAATTTTTGGAGAATAATTATCGAATATGAGTAAAAGTCGAAAATTCGAGTTATGTCCATAGACATGTTTTCCGAGCTAGAAGTTCTTTTACCCCTCGGTAGGATTCTTTTCTCTCCTAGTAGGATTATTATAGTTTATGGTTAATTGGTTTATTAACCATTTTTTACGTTATTGAACAAAAGGTTCCGATCGAATTATCGCATGCAATTGACATACATAATTATCAAATTAAACATTTTGGCTCAGAACTAAATCGGATCTATAGATTTCCTTACGAAAGGCAGTACTACTAATCACATATTGCTAGAGTATGCTGAATAGTCAAATTTATTTGAGATCGATTTTAATTTTCTCGAGTTAGAGAGCTTTTTGAACAAGGACCCATGCATGTAAAATTAATGTAATGACTTTATTACATTATTGTCAAAAGAGAGAGAAAAAAAATTAATAAAAGGAGCCTTGATGAAAGTTAATAGAAAATAGGGAAAATTCTTTGGTGCTTTGCTGTCTCTATTCTGATTTTTTTTGCCATACCATACCGGCAGACAGAAATGTGTTGACCTATGTCCCATCATACACCAACGAGCTAGATTTTATGTTCATTTCTAGTTCTGTTTTCCCTATAACTTCACCATTTTGTTTATTTACTCTCTTTGGTGCCAAAAGGAACACGTACGTACTCTCTTGTATGTTTAATTTGAGTCTTGTTGTTTTATCGATCTCATGTTCGTAAATCCGGGAATAGAGCTGCTGATTTAGCGACGCATTTTGGCCTTATAGATTATAGCGCAAATTATACCATGCTCCAAGGAGCACAAAGAGCATGGTGATCCTCCTCACAATAAAGGAGTGAGGAGCATACTTAAAATAATTTTTTTTTCAGTTTTTAATATATGACCCCACTCATCTATTGTGAGGAGGACTACCATGCTCCTTGTGCTCCTTGGAGCATGGTATAAGCACTGAGATTATAGTGGTCATTCGGTTGTTCTTTTTATGGCAGCTACGTACGGATCGGATTGGTAGCGGTGACCACAAATAATAAAATTTTGCACATTTTGATCTCAAAAGATTGTTATTCGATCAGCTGGTTATCAAATTAATTTCAGTGTAGCGATCAGAGGTAATAAATTAAAGGATTAAGATCTTGTTCTCTTTAATTGAAAGAACTCTATCTGATTTGAAGTGCAGATATGTTAGTAGTAAAATTCATTTTGCATTTAATTGGATCGGAACTAAACCAATCCATTTGTAGAAGTTGAACAAACTGAATATGCTTTACATGCATGTATGCATAAAGTGATTGTTTATTTTTAATATCCTTTTATTGTCATCGTTTTACTTTATCTATTTGTTGTGTATTGTCAAGCAATTTGCTAATGAAAAATTGAAGCAGATATATACATAGGATGAATATATGAATGGAGAACTAAAGGAATTTGTTCATAACCTCAAATTTAGCAAGGTGTGAATTTGTAAGATCAATTTGTAAGATCATCCAATTCCATACTACATAATGGGCACTCGTTCCTCTTGTATAAATAATCGACCCACTGCCTAAATGCCTACCTATGCTAGTCAGTAGTCGTATTTGGTCAATCAATATGTAGTACGTCGATCTCTTATGAATGTTGGACTGTTGGTATACTTTCCTTAGTTTCCTATGACATAGAGTGATAGACACTCAAATTAAACCTTCAAGCATACTGTTGAAATATTGATCAAAATTTTGATGAATTGTCTCATGTTACATATGCATTGACTCCTTCCAGTGCTACAAATACTATGAACCTAAAACAAAACAAAAGTCTCATATAAGGCTGTCTGACGTAAGTTTCTTATAAAATTGTTCACTTAAGACTTACTGAAACAAAAATACAAGGTGTTAAAACGCCTATATATTTTACGGTTTCCGTTCTTATTCAAGTATCACATTAATAAATTCACTTTATGGCATGCAGTTCAATAATCCGATCACATATTAGATCTAAATAGTGAACTGAAATGGAACGAGTCAATGTAACATGAGACATTAATTTGCTTATAGGAGTACAAACTAATAGAAGATTGAATTTTAACGAAGATTTCGAATTCAAATCTTTAATTTGCATGCAAGTGATGCAACTACACACACAAACACATACCATGACTAGGAGAGTAGGCCAGGAGTCAATATGTCTTTAAAGAGTCACAGAAACCACTGATCGACAACATATGATAACGCAAAGAATGACGCTCTTGAGCTAATAAAATGACGGTAACAATAATAACAACCAAAAAACAAGCACAGCTACTTACAACTACATTTGTAATCAAACCAACGTAGTGGGATATTATTGTTAACAAAGTATTTGCATGCATGATATATTATTGGTTTATATTTGGCTCTTTTCGTCCGTTCGTTTGAAATTATATAAAGATGTAAAGCTTATATTAAAAATCATCATGAAAATTTTCGGGTTGATATGAGTTAGGTTAGTTTTAGTTCTGTGCATCTACCCATTTTCTTGTGTTTTCATATGGTTGTCGTAGAATCTTTTGCAGCCTAGCAATAATATTAATAACAAGGATATAAGTCATACGGAGTACTAACATAATAGTAGTATGAAATTATTAAAGTCAATATTCAATGCCAAACATTTTACCCATCATCATCGTCTTATAATGACCTTACCTAAGTTGGCACCTCTGTTTGACATTTGGCAATTATGGGGTTTAAGGTCTAATTTGTAGGGTTCTTATTATACAAGCTAAGCAAGATCATTGCACCGAGGCATAATCATCGAGTTGTAAAGGTAGTGAAAGCAATTTGTTTGGAAATGTTACAATACAACTAACTATGATATTTAGCTACCAACGTATGTATTTTGTCTTTTTATCACAAGATGAAACATATAGGTGACGTGTACAAACTGTAAGAAGTTAAAAATCTTAAAAATTATAATGGCTCATCATTTGCTTATTTGTGAGAGATCTCAATTCGAGATTAATTTAGAGAAGAATACATACACGGCATGTCGCATGCGACGAGAAGGTGCAGCCAGCCTCGGGCATCATACACATACCGTGTGTAGTAGTGTAGGTGCTCAATTTGTATTTACTTACAAGTTACAAATCCTTTCATCCTCGCGCCACATCATCTGTAAAAGCGACACACTATTTCATAAGCCTATTCAAGTTCTATGCCAACACCAAACCAATTAGCAATGAGAGAAGCCAATTAAACTTATAGACTTGTATTGTATGCTCACCACTGATTTACTAATGTATGTAAGAGAAGTAGCCTAGTAATTTCAAGACTCTGTGGGTTATTGTTAGGTTATTGTTGGGTCACATATCACTTTGGGTCAGATCAAACCAAGCATTTTTAGTTTGAGAAAGAGTTGGCTCGATTTTGAGTTTACTGGACAGATGTTTGAGAATTCAATCTAGTCATGACTCACAGATGACAAGTACGTCCACCACTCCACCGTATGACTGCATACCAACAAATCAATCTCGAGACTGGCTCAAAAATCCCGACCTCCAGCTCGTTATTTTCCGATTTTGGTTACAACCATCGCTATACCAACGTGACACAACACTACTACTCAAACTAGCACCCCAATTCAAGCAACAGTCTACACACTTGTTCCATCTGCAGAAAACACAAACAAAAAATGTTGCTGAATTTCTGAAATGCTTGACACAATCTCCAGGAATGGCAACTCTCTCACTCCCTATCTCTCTCCTCCCACCACAACTACTGTCCTTCTTCTAACTCCTTATCCCTTCCCTTTCACGCTACTTTACTCTTCAATCGCACCCACTTTAACCCCAAACATTCTACTGTATGTCTTGCTTCTACCAGGAAATCCAGGTACTATATGTTATCCATTTTCTATTTAATTATTATTCCTTGCATAACATTGTACTTTACCCAGAAATTTGTTTGGATTTTTACCCAGAAATTTGTTTGGAATTATACCCACCAAATTTGGCAGTTTTACCCAGAAAATTGAATGATAATTTAGTATTTTGGGTAATTGTGGATTGAATTGCAGGCCGAGCAGGAAGCTTATGAGTGACGACGAGCTTTGCAATAGTTTGAGGGAGTTTGTGGCTTTGATTGGACTGCCTGAGGGTCATGTTCCTTCTACAAAGCTGCTCACTTTACATGGAAGGTTTGTTACATTAACTTTGCAATTAGTTGTTAATCATTTGGTGTGAGTTTTTTTTTTTGGTGATTTTGCATTGTGGTTGAGAAATGATTGTGAAAGTTTATATTGAGATGGATTGAGTATTGACTGGCTTTATGAGCTGCATGAACAATAACAAGAACAACGGGTTAGTCCCGAATTGATTTGGGGTTGGCTAACATGAATCGTCATATGAAATGTTGTATTATGTACCAACGATTAAATTGTTGAAAGTACTGAGAACTTGATGTTAAAACGAATTAGTGTCTAACGCAAAAATCGAGTGAAAAAGGTAGCAAAACACATTGAGGAACTCGAGGATAAACAAGTTCCAAAACACCAAAAAATGTTAAAAATCAAACTATGGAAGAAAAGATTGTGTGTGATGAGATTGTTCATGTTCCGGGGATGTTGTTAGGAAGGGTGAGAAGGGAGGCAGTGGGTTCTTTTTGGTTGTTCTTAAACATAGTAGTTGTAATTATTGAAAGGAGGAACCTTTGTAATAATGACAACAATAACTTGCCATGTAGATAGGTTAAAGCAGTTTCTTCTGATCCCTAAGATCAGGAGTTCAGTGTCAAATATCATGATGCCCCGTCAATAAGAAGCCTTAAGCTAAATGATTAGGCTGGTTATCTTGGTTGGACCTAGTTGAGACCTAGTTGACAGAAATATTTCATCCTGAAGACTAAGACATGATTTTTACTAGATGTTGGTGTGTTCACTTATCTTACTGGTATTTACAGTGTCATGTGCATCACTTTACTAACCCTTTGCCTCGTTCGCAAATGGACATAAGTGGCCTGAATACCATACTGTTTGCCTTGTTTTCCATGAAGAGAGTGAATACAAGCTTGTTAGGATGATCATATATTTGTTTTTGTGGCTTTTACTTCAAATTTACAGGAAAGATCTTGCCAACATTGTTCGAAGGAGAGGGCATAAACTTGTCGAAGAGCTTCTGGCTTATTATGCAAATCCGGTAATGGATGGGTATGATTCATGGGAGAACATGAATGGAGAAAGCAGTGGAAGTACTGGTCATGAGGAAATAGGTCAATTTTGTTACAGTGTTTTTTATTTTCGTACTCGAAACTTCCATTCAACATCTTGACTGATTGCAGTTCTTGCTTTATGCAATTGAAAAGGTCAGGAGGCGCCGGTGAATGATGGCATTGAAGAGTCAATTGACTTGATAAATGATGATACTGCTGTTGGTTCTGCCTTTGTGATGACGCATGAGGCAGCCATCTCTTCTGATGATAAAAGACCTTTGTCCATGGAATCTCCAGTATCAATGCAGGAGAAGGTGGAAAACTTTATGAAATATGGAGAGTTGGATGCTGTTGAAGGTAAGCCAAAGAAAATTAAAGTGTTCTTTTTATTACAAGATGGCGGCAGTGTCAAGTATAATTTAGATTGAGTTATCCTTAAACCTTGTTGTATATTTGATTCGTATTTTTAAAATTTACTTCACAATTTATTTTCCCTTTTGACCATTAGAACTTGTTGGTTTTTGGTTCTTTCCCCCTCAAGTGTTATGGGTGGTTCCTTCCGCTAGGGTTTTGGGTGTTTCCTTCCTCAAGTGTAACTTTTTCGTTGATCCTCTTCTCATGACCTTGTTCGGGCTGCTAGTTGAATGGTATCGTCATCTGATGTAGTCCCGTCTTTCAAGAGCGGCGTTGAGAAGTCTCCCCACTGCACCGTGGCAATACTCCCATGTTGATGTTTATCTCTAGGAGCACAACTGTCACTTTCATGTTATTTTACCGTGATTAGCATTCATTTATGTCATATCTGTTATTTAAGGTCGTAGTCCACTTATTTTTCAGCATTGATGATTGATGCTTCGACTTTCTTATGTCTCCTTCTTGTCAAAGGTCTTATCATCTAATGCACTTCATTATGATCTAGGCATTAGTTATGCTATAAGGGGAATTTACTCCACCTAAAAAACACGTGCGAGTATTTTGGTCTGTTCTATCATCCTAAATCGTTTCTGAATTCTTGACAGATGATTTGCGTGATGACTTAAAATGGAATGATGTAGAAGAAAGCACAAGTTCAAATAGTGGAGATAATTTTGATGCAGGAGAACCAGAGATCTATGGCCAGGAAAGAGCTAGCCACATACCTGTCGGAAGCAGTAATACTGGATTAAATGGTACCTTATTGTTACGAAGACCTTCTCCTCCTACAACAGAAGCAAGATATACGAGGTTTTTTTCTTGTCCTTTGGTTCCCCTTTCTGTTGTCTTTTACCCTGTGTGATATTTTGGATTCCAGATCGTGGTTTTCTAGAACTGACTTGTAGTTTTGTTCATACTGCTGTATGTTGGGTGTTACATTCGAACACATATTGCTGAGGTGTCAACGAATTGGATTCAAGACTTTTTTATTTTGCTATTGTCGTACCGATGTCATATGACTAATGCACAAAAATTGAGTTTTCCTTTTTAGACATTGTCAATAGGACTTATCTCTACCCTTATTTCAAACGCCTGTTCCATTCACCTTTTTCACATTCGCAACATCACGGGCGTAAATCTCGTGCTACGACCACACTTAAAAGTTACTTTATCCATTTGATAGAAAAGCCACAAGCTTTCGGGGCAACATCTCTGGGATATGTGACAGTGAACATTATACAGTATTTTCCTTAGGATTAACCAATATTCAACCTCCTCCCTCCCCAGGCTCCTACTACTCGTCTACTCCTTTAATCACTTTTTACCGAGGTCATTACATTGAGTGTTATTAGATCATTCAGAGAAAGACTGGAGAGTGTAGAACTTAGTCAATCACAGTTTTAGAGGGGCCTTGATTTTCACCTTAATAAAAGAAGCCATTAAAAACTTTGAAAGTTATATTTCATCCCGAAAAGATCTCTGGTGCTTATTCCAACACTCGCGAAATGGGCCAAAGTCACCGCATTATCCTTGGCCGTATTGTTTGATAGCCTGCCATTTCACATTTAACAGCCCCAAACTTGTATTTCTTCAGTTTCTCTTAGTGTTCACTGTTACTGGAACAACAGTCAATTTGTCGGGGTGTCTTGTCCATAAGGGTATGGCAAACCACCCATATCATCTGGAAGTATCATCTCCCCATTACCGTGCTCAACTACTCCTTACTCTAGTTACTCTGCTGGAGTACTCGCTGATAGAGAATGAATGTAGACTATAGGGTGAATACGGAGTATGTATTACGTACCTTGTACCTTCATCCTCTATCACTCGCATCTCACTATCAAAATTATGTGTTTGAAATGTAGTAGATGGGTCCATAGTATTGAACACCAAACATTGTTTAGGCAGATCATTTTGCTTCTTGGTCTATGGCAAATTCAATACTAATGTAGGAGGCAAGAAGGTAGAACTATGTGATCGGTCTCTCTATCTCTTGACTTCAAGGATACGAGTAGCTTCATCCTTTGCCAATGACTGACTTTGATATCTCAGGAATACTCATCTATCCACTCAGATTCAGCAAAAGGATGATTTTGACCATGAGAAGAGCAGTGAGGTTGGTCCTTTATATTTCTAACTACTACTTATTTCATAATATTGATTGAAAGTGTCTCATCATTTTTATTGTATTCTATGTGGATGGGTGGCTAAAGACTATACAGGAGAGAAAAAGGGAAAACGAAATTGAAATCGATCGTCTCAAGCTCATGTTGGTAAGCATTGTTTTCTTTTCTCATCTCATGCAAACTGCAACCGTTTTTTTTATTATGTCACGATAAAAACCAAGATACATTGGTCTAGTGGTAAGTATATGGACTTGTGACTTGGAGGTAAGAAGTTCAAATCCCCACTAGGGCTCTTAGGAGGAGGGATTCATCCTTCCTTAGCCTCCCCAGGCCCCTACATTTTTCTAAGGGTCTGGCCCGTTGATATTGATCTTGGTGACTGAGATGAGCTCGCCCAGGACTCCAGGAGGGTCCTCCTTCTCTTGCTGAAAAAGCAAAAAAAAAAAAAAAAACTGTGAATTGAGAAGTCATGTTTCAACAAGTTCTATGGTTGCATGTCGGCCTTCAGATTTCCTCTTCTCCTGTTTTTGCAGCATCAGAAGGAGTTGGAGCTATCTCGGTTGAAGGAAGAGATTGAGAAGGAAAAGGTAATTTTTTTTCTCCTCTTTTTCAGCCATTGGACTATAACAAGATAATAATACACTTTCCTTTGCTTCCTTTATTTATTGTTCATGTTTTTGTCAATGGGGAATAGATAGGACTTCGAGGAATGTTACATAATTTAAGTGCTTGGTTGTTTGGGCTGGATTTCTCAAAGCCTTACACCCTTAACCAAATAATTATAGATGTTTTATGAGCCTACGTACTTTTACAAAAGAGGGTATCTCAACTCGACCCTCGTTTTAGAACGATGGCTTACTCAAGTGTCTTCACTGAGATCAAGAATTGAATGTGAGTTGATATATCCATTGTGGCCAGGGTTGCCAAAGTATAATTTGAAAGGCTTCTAAGATACTTAGTGTAATTGGAAGAGAAAAGCTTACCGATGATGGATAAGTTTTGACCCAAAATGACCCGGAAAGAATAATGGCTCAAATTTTGGTGGGAGCCCCTAACGGTCATATTATGGGTTTTAAGTAAATATTAGAGTAAAAAACCTATGGTAAGCCCGAAAATGAGCAAAAACCGCACGCTATGTTCAATAGGTGACGTGTGCCAAATGGGTTCAAAGAACTTCCCGAACAGAGGAATCAACCCTCTCACATAACAAGGGTAATGGTAATTCTTTTGAGAACTTTCGTGCTTTAAAAAAAGTGATCTAAATTGGTCAAAACCGAAGTAGTCTACGTTTTTTGGCTAAAAAAGATCTGGAACAAAAATGGCTCAAATTTTGGTGGACACTCTAGAGGTCAAATTGGGGTTTGGGAGATTATTGGAGTAAAAAACCAATGATAGGTCTTAAAATCGACAAAATAAGCACGCTAGCTTCAACGGGTAACACGACGAGTGTTGAAAGGGTTCAAAAATGTTTCTTTTACAGAGGAAATAGCCCTCATATCCAACAAGGGCATTCCAAAACACTCTATAGTAATGTTTTGAGAATGTTTGTTTACTTTAGAAAAAGTGGTCAAAATTGTCTAAATTCGAAGTATAATCCATGTTTTTTCGTCCAAAATGGCTCCAGAACACAAACGACTCAAAATTCGTGGAAAGCTCGTATAGGTCATATAAAGAGTTTTAGAAGAATATCAGAGCAAAAAACCTATGTTAGTCCAAAATGAGAGGAAAACGCACCCTAACTTTACCCTCTTATGGTAAAGTATTAAGAACATTTGGCCAAAAAGCTGGGCACCAAAAACGGCTAGAACTTCTGTGGAATCCTCTACGGGTAATATGGGGGTTAATAGCAGAACATTAGAGCTAAAAATCTATGATAGGTTCCCAAAATAGGCAAAAAGCGCATGCTAGCCTTGATGGGCTTAAAAAACTTCCCAAACAGAGGAATCAGCCTTGATATCCAACAAGGGTATTCCAAGGTTGTCCATGGTAAAGTTTTAGAATATCTGCTACTTTGGAAAAAAAATGGTTAAAATTAGCCAATATAATCGACGGTTTCTCGTTCAAAATTGCCCCTGAACAATAATGGCTCACATTTAAGTGGAAGGCCCTTGGGTTCATATCCTGGGGTTTTGAAAAATATTAGAGCCAAAATCCTATGGTAGGATAGGCCATAATCTCGACTAGAAACACACAGTATCCTCAACAAATGGCATGTGCCAAAAGGGCTTAAAGTTTTTCCCTAACAGAGGAATATTCCTCGTATCTAATAAGGGTACTCTAAGGATAGTCATGGTAAACTTTTAAGAACCTTTTTCAGTTTGAGAAAAAGACGCACATTAGCAAATAGATTGAAAATCAAACAAAGGAGAAAAAAAAGTAAAAAAAAAAAAAAAAAAAAGAGACAAGTCCACACCACAATTCTCTGAAGTTCCAGGACCAAATATGGGGTACAGCTCCGGCCAGAAGATTTATGATGCAGATTTGTTTTCCTCTCTTACAATAAGGGTGCACATTTTTTGGTACTGGGTCTTGTACTTGTCAGAAGTTTGTAATGTGATAATGTATTTCTGGTTTATATTACGGGTGGGTTCTTTACACTGGATAGTTCTTGAAATTTACATGCTGACACTAATTTGCAGCAAGCTCTGTCAGTTATGCAAACAAAGGTCGAAGATGAGATCACCAAAGCTCAAAAACTTATATCAGAAAAAGAAGCAGAATTACTTGCTGCCGAAGAGAGCCTTTCAGGACTTGTAGAGGTAACTTATCCCTATATACCGCTTATAGGGGCTTTAAGACGATTGTTTAGTGATCTTAGGTTTGAAGCTACATAGATAACTGGTTGCTTTTTTTCTTTTTTTGGGTTCTGTGTCCTGATTTCTTTAGTGTGCTGTGTGATAGGCCAAAATTCAGTACTCTGGGGAAGGTCAAATGGTGGAGGTCGCAGGCAGCTTCAATGGGTGGCATCAAAAGATCAAAATGGATCCTCAAATATCTTCTGTTACCATTGACCCAATTGGCTCAAGGTTTGATATATTTAAATCTGCAACTACATTCGCAAATATGACCTGTTTTTTTTTTTTTTCGGTCTCCACCCTGATAATTGTTGTGTTAGTGTATTTACTTCCTTGTATTGTTTGCCAGCTCCTAAGATTGTCGTGAAATTTATCTAAGAATATATACTATCTGCTTTGTGAGAGTCTTCTTATCAAGAGGCTACTTTGTCTTCAATTTTTTTCAGACAATACTCACATTGTCATCTTAAGAGCTTGTATCATATGGAGTATATGTTTGGATAAGACAGATTACGTGATGTTAGGTATAAGTAATGGGATTCTCAACTTATGTGTTGTAGCTTAAGCCAATGTCATAAGCTTGGGAGTTAAAGACCAATTTTAGCTGAACATGTGGTGATTATGCAATCATCTGGGACTTAGGTTTAATCGTACATGAGATGCAAACATGCCCCTTTTGGTAGTTTCCAGAGTCTGTTAGGTTATTACTCCGTACAATATAATGCACCATAATGGTATTGAAGGAGCTGATTTCAGATTGATTGCCTAGTTCTCATTACACATTTTGCTGACACCACTCTGGTAACTCTGACAGGAAACCAAGGCTCTGGGCGACAACGTTGTGGCTCTATCCTGGGGTGTATGAGGTACCATTCTTAATTATGTTTTTGTATTGTCTTTTGTTAAAAACTGAGCTGTATTTTCCAGTAGTCTCCCTCTCTAAACTTGCAGAAAGTTTTCTTGCATGTTTCTGAGGATTTGGTCTCAAAATCACGGTTCTAGAATGCATATCAGCTATTGATAAAAGCTAGTTTTGTATGGGGATCACTCTCCCTGTCCTCTGGATTTATGCGTCTTAGTTTACTCATGCTTGCAGATGAAATTCATTGTCGATGGCCACTGGAAAATTGATCCCCAGAAAGAGATAACCAACAAACGCGGTTTAGAGAACAACATTCTTCGAGTTGATCGGTAGTACGGGTATGAGCCTTTTAGCCAGGTCATCTGGTTTCACACACGCATGTAAATTGGTCTGTTCTGGCAACCCATATACTACTATGGAATCTGGACAAGTAAAACTCGGCCTGATGTCCACACTGACAATCAAGCCTCTTCTCTGGTTATCGTAATTTTTGCAAATGCGGCTGTCAAGCATGAAGGTTGCCGATCATGGAAAAGGCCATTATGATCTAGTTGCCAGTAATATCAAGCATCAGTATCGGTTCTAGGTGAAGTTCGATCTCTGTGGCTTATTCTAAATTATCTGAAAGTTAGATTTTATGTAGCTTTTAGGGTATTAGTCATCTGTAGTCCTAGGAGCAAATAAAAATCGTCATGCTTGCTGAATACGTAAACAATAATGTACAGGTTACTGGCTTTCTCTGCCAAAATTAGTTCTAATGCTCTAAACAGGAATTGACCTATTTTAACTTTTGCAGTCTTCTCTAGTTATCTGTGTTTTTCCTGGTGCGGTAATTTCTCAGGTAGGGGCTTGATCGATAGGGTCGTTGTAACTTGTAACGATACCATTAACACTAAATTTACGCTTGCACTATGAAAACATTATACTAGTATGTAACAATAAGATAGATCAGAAGAAACAATTATATTAGTGATCAACTGTCACAATTACTCAACAACAAAGATTGATATAAATCTATCCAACAACAAACTGACCAAGGAAGAAATTAAGCAATAATAGGATCAATTCGACTAATTTCTACGGCTTGACGAGCCTTGTTGCGATCTCGAGTCCACTTCTTACTAAACACAGAGTTACCAGACTTGTTCAACCTCTTTAACAAACTCATGCTCTTGCCATCTAGTCGAGGGGGCTCATCATTGTCATCATCATCGGTGGCATCATCGTCCTCCTCATCATCAGACTCGTTATTGTAGACGTAAGGGTCATACGGCATTGAACGGCCACGGCCAGGGCGGTAGGGAATGATGCGAATAGTCGAAGGCGGGCAAATATATACGTCTTTGCTGTAGCCAAGCTCGGCCTCTAATTTCTTGTAGTACTCTGGTGGCTTTTGGAGCTGTGAAGTGATCGTATTCTTCTTCTTCTTCGACATCTTTCTTTGCTTTCAAATAACTTTGTGTGTGTATTTTTTGGAGACTGTGAGTATATATTCTAGGGTTGTACCGCCTTTGTTGTACACAGGCAGTCCTGCTTATTTGAGGAATTATTATCTCACGCGTTTATTTCTATCCTTTTGGTATGTTTGTGCTTGACGTGCACTCCAAGGATCCTTTTAAGGAGTATGAGTTTTTTTTTTTTTTTTGGAATAATGATTAAATAAATAATAAAACGTAAAAAATAGAACAGCAATTTTACAGTGAGATCGTCTCATCGACAACGGCTATAATAGAATTTTCGAAAATATGATGCTCAAGCGGTTGACTATCAACACCACCATTTGTGTATCAACACCCTTGACTGACCAGATTTGAGCACTATTGCTAACCCTAGCACTATGATGGGGCAAACCGTTAGGAAAAAAACAGGACCAAAATTCCTTAGAAATTGTCACAATTTCTCATCAACAAAAACAACATTAATATAGACTAATTAATGTCACAATTACATTACTGATCGATTGTCACAATTTCTCAACAACAAAGGTTGATACAATTAACACAAATTAAACTAAACAAACTGATCACTAGAAACAAGTAAACCATGCACACAATTCAACTTATTAATTACGCAAGAACAGGCTCAAGTCGATGGAGTTGTACGACTTGACGAGCCTTGTTTCGATCTCGAGTCCACTTCTTACTAAACACAGAATTACCAGACTTGTTCAGCCTCTTTAACAAACTCCTGCTCTTGCCATCGAGTCGAGGGGGCTCATCACTGTCATCGACATCATCATCGTCGTCATCGTCCTCATCACTATCAGTATCACCATAGTAGCGGTAGCGCCCGTAAGGGTTCCACGGCTTTCGGGATTCGTTGTTCCACTGCTGTCGGCCAGGGCGGTAGGGGATGATGCGAAGGGTCGGAGGTCGACAAATATATACGTCTTCGTCGTCGTTGTCGGCCTCTAATTTCTTGTAGTACTCTACTGGCCTTTGGAGTTGTGTAGTGATCCTATTCTTCTTCTTCGCCGTCGACATCTTTTCTTTGCTTCAAACAACTTTGTGTTGTGTTTTCTTTTGGGGTGAGTAAATTTGACGTTTGTTTGTGTCTATATATACTAGAATTGCACCGACTATGTTGTACACTGGCCTGCTTATTTTAGGAAATTTGTCACGCGTTTTTATTTCTATTTTTTGGATTCGTCCTTGACGTGCACTCCAAGGATCCTTAGCGAGTAAGGACTAGGCCCCAATTGTATGTATCAAGACCCTTTACTAACCAAATTTGAGCTAGTGTTGCTAACGTCAGCAGTGCGTCGGGGTAAATCATTAGAAGAAATAGGTGAGAGAAATATCGTGTTTCCCCAATGGCCCGCCTTCTCTAAACCTATTTTTCGTAATATTGTGCTGGCTATGGGGCTAGCATAACTAAAATTTGAGCGGCTCTTGTTAAGGCCATTTCGGGCTAGTGAAATGCTATTAGGACTCTAACAAAGACATAGTGGCACTGCCCGTCATTGATATGATCGAGGGGTCGGTTTTTAACCCAAGACCTCTTAGGCCCCGTTTGATAGGATTGCATCTTTCTGAACTGATCTGATCTGATGTGAATGACTCTGAACTGATCTGATCTTAATGTGTTGAAATTTTGATTGAATTTCAACGAATTAGTATCAGTTATGGACCAAATACATTGAT
>JBBYHQ010292498.1:0-21657 GCA_038382645.1 Spergularia azorica
AGTCCTGAAACCGCCATACTCCTTGGCGGTTTTACAAATGGGTGACGTGCACCCCATTATGTTGAACAAGTTTTTTCTTGACTCATTTTGTTTAACATTTGTTTTTTGAGCATTATTTCAAAAAATCGTCCGTTAATTACTTAGTTCTTCAAGAACAATGTGGATGACCTTTCTTGGTCTGATTGCAACTTTTGGCTTGTAAAAGCTAGCTGTATTGCTGTAGTTTTCGATATTGGTCATGTTTTTGTGTAAAGTGTGAATCGTAGCAGTTGATTAGGGTACTAGCTAGTGACTTCTTCAGTGCTACGGTTACCAGCGTGTACTACTAGAATTTTCATTATTTACATATGATGAAAGATGAATGAATGAATGAAGCTAGCTTGTGTAAGAAGATTTAGAGAGAAAATCATCATGATTATTATTGAAGAATCAGTTGTAAAATGAAAGTTACAGATGTAGGATTGCTTATATACTCAGCTAGTTCTAACCAACTTAACCAACATATAACAGAATTCTGTTATACTTCATACTCCCCCCTCAAGATGGAGGTGGTGTTAGCACAAGACTCATCTTGAACATAAGATGCTTATACTGACTTTCCCCTAATCCCTTTGTTAGCAAATCAGCCAACTGTAGTGCAGTAGAAACATGTTGAGTTTCCAGAAAACCCTCTTGAACTTTGTCTCTGATATAATGACAGTTCATCCTCAAATGTTTAGTCCTCTCATGGAAGACTGGATTAGCAGCTATCTGTTGTGGTGCTTTGTTGTCGCAAAAGAGAGAAATGGGCAGAGGAGGAGCTGCTTGGAGGTCATGTAACAAACCAAACATCCACTCAACTTCACTGGCAGTCATGGACATTGCCCTGTACTCACTTTCTGCTGAACTCTTGGATACTGTGGCCTGCTTCTTTGTCTTCCAACTGACCAGGGAATGTCCCAAAAAAACACAGTAACCTGTTAAGGATTTGCCACTGTAGGGACAATTCCCCCAGTCTGCATCAGTGTAGGCATGAACTTGAAGTTTGGATGAGGCAGGGTAGAAAAGAGCAAAGTCTGAAGTGCCTTTGAGATATTTGACAACATGAATAGCAACTTGGTAATGAGGGATCCTTGGAGAGCTTAGAAATTGGTTCAACTGCTGGACACTGTAGGATATATCAGGTCTTGTAAGGTTGAGACACAGTAATTTTCCAACCAGCCTTCTATACTTCTCAGGGTCTGAATATAGCTCTCCATGATCATGAGAAAGTTTGGTATTTGTAGGAAATGGAAATGCACAGGCTTTGCAGTCCTGAAGATCAGCATCTCTGAGGAGATCAGATATATACTTCCTCTGATTAAGGAGTATACCAGTTGAATTTCTGGAAACTTCCAGCCCAAGGAAGTATCTCAGTAGACCTAGGTCTTTTATAGTGAATTTCTCATCCAATGCTGCCTTTAAATCAATGATGCTTTGATCATCAGACCCTGTGATGAGCAAATCATCAACATAAACCAGCACCACAGTAAATAAATCCCCATTTGCCTTGGTAAATAATGAGTAATCATTTTTGGATTGAGTGAAACCCAGTTGAGAAGTTAGAAATGAAGACAGCTCCTTATTCCATTGCCTGCTAGCTTGCTTTAACCCATATAAGCTCCTTTGCAGTTTGCAGACTTGCCCCTTTTTCTGTACTGAATAGCCTGGAGGTGGCAGCATAAATACATCTTCATCTAACCCTCCATGAAGAAAGGCATTATTAACATCGAGCTGGTGTAAGGGCCAGTTATGGATAGCAGCAAGAGCCAAGACAATCCTCACTGTGGAAAACTTTGCTACTGGTGAGAATGTGTGCTTATAGTCTTTGCCATAGATCTGGTTGTAACCTTTAGCCACCAATCTGGCTTTGAATCTTTCAACTGTCCCATCTGCCCTATGTTTCACCTTGTATACCCATTTGCAGCCAATTGGTTTTATGCCATCAGGAACATCAGTCAAAATCCAAGTATTATTCTTCTCTAGGGCTGCTAATTCTTTATTCATAGCATCAATCCACCTGTCATCTTTTGCAGCCTGATTATAATGACTGGGTTCAGCTTCACTCATCATATTTGCCACTGATGCTAGATAGTCTTCACTATAGACACAAGTCTGAAAAGCTTCTGACTCAGTAGAAGAAGAATCTGGGGCTTCCTGAACTCTAGTAGGAATATGCTTGAAGACAAAATCATTCAGTTTGTCAGGAATTTTTGTCTGTCTTGTAGATTTCCTGACAGGTGGATTTGCAGTGGTTGGTAAAACTTCAGGGCTTGAGTCAGAACTTGAGTTTTCTGACTGGGTGTTGGAGAGGGAGTTATCAGAGATAAGTGGAGAAGGAGGAGTATTAATCTGAAACTGTGGAGTTTCAGGTATGACTATAGTAGGAATATCAGGCACAATCCTTCCTGCATGCATCACAGGAGTTGCTATTATAGGAGGAGATGTGCTGTGATCTCTGAAAGGGTATATATGTTCCTGAAAAATCACTTCTCGACTTACAATAATCTTCTTGGTTTCCAAGTTGTAAAGCTTATATCCCTTTTGTGCATTTGGATAACCCAGTAATACACATTTTGCAGATTTGGCAGCAAATTTATCCTTGTGAGCAGCAGTATTTAAGGCATAACATAGACATCCTATGTTCCTGAGTCTGTCATAATCAGGAGATTTGCCAAATAATATTTCATATGGAGTTGTCCACTGCTGAATCCCAATAGGCATAAGGTTGATCAAATAAGTAGCTGCCAAAATACACTCTCCCCAAAATCTCTTTGGAAAACCAGCATGCAGTAAAAGAGCTCTAGTTGTCTCAACCAAATGTCTATGTTTTCTTTCAACTCGACCATTCTGTTTGGGAGTTCTTAGCATTGATTTCTGGTGAATAATTCCTCTTTGTGCAAATAATGCTTCACACATTTGATGAACTATCTCTGTTCCATTGTCTGACCTTATAGTTTTGACAGATCTCCCAAAATGATTGGAGACATAAGCTAGAAAAGCCTCTATGGTGCCATAAACCTGAGTCTTATCCTTCAATAAATGAGTCCATACAGCACGACTATGATCATCTAAAATGGTGAGGAAATATGTAGCTCCTGATATACTTGGAGTGTTGTATGCGCCCCATAAATCCATATGAACCAGTTCAAAAATATGTGATGCCATGGACAAACTTCTTGGAAAAGGCAACTTATGTTGTTTAGCAAGAATGCAAGTTTCACAAAATAGATTTTTTATTCCAGAACTGTTTGTTTGAGATACATGACAGAGTTTGGACAATGATGTATGTCCTAACCTAGTGTGCATCAGGGACAAATCTACTTTGCTGGCAACATTAGAAGCAAAAACAGGAGCATTACTTACAGTCTTATTGCTCTTATTGAAAAGTAAAGAAGACTTGGAGCAGCCTTGAATCCTGTATAAGCCTGAGACCTATTCTCCAACAGTGATCAACCTCTTAGTTGAATGGTCCTGAAATAAACAGCCATATGCATCAAATATACAGGCAATGCCATTTGAAGCTGCTAGTTGACTGACAGATAATAAGCAGTGTCTGAAGTCAGGAATATATAAGACATTGGTGAGTAAAATATCAGCAGTGAAGGCTATTGAGCTAGTGAAATAAACCATCTTTCTCTGACCATCAGGCAGACCAACAATTATAGGTTTTTCAAGTCTTTGAATATGAAAAAAGTGATCATAATGAGGACACATATGATCTGTAGCTCCAGTATCAATAATCTAGGATATATTATGCAGATATGGAACATTTGATTGAAGTTTATTGTTTATACCTGCAAAATTGGTCAAAGAAGTTATATTGTTCCCTGAAGCTGAAGATGATGGTAGATTTGAAGTCTGCTGATAGGCCTGGAGCTGCTGAATCATAGAGTGAAATAGCTGGGGATCAACATGTACTGCTGCAGGTTGCTGAGTAACAGTAGTTTGTGACAGAGGATCAGATTGCATCTGTGAGTCAGAACTGATATCTGAAACCAGGTTAACTGCAGTTTTGCCAGAAGAAGCATTCTGTTTGAGTTGTCTGAACCAATCAGGAATCTTTGCACCGGGTTTTTTGAAGCATTCCTCAGAAAGATGCCCCTTTCTGTTGCAGTGCTTGGAGGTAGATTTCCTTTTGAATTCCCTGTATGTCTTGTAATCAGTAAATCCAAACTTGCTGAATGACTTGTTGTTGTCAGACTGCTGCTGAGATGGATATGATGGTTTAGAGGGCCTGAAAGACCCCTGTGACTGATTATCAACAGCCATTGCACTGATGTCCTTCATAGAGTGCAGGTTTGTGAGATTTCTACCTCTTTCAGCCCTGAGAAGCTGACTGTAAACAGCAGTAAACTGAGGAAGTGGGGAAGTGGATAGCAAGTTATCCTTCAAAGTGTAATAGTAGGGGTCTAATCCCATGAGAAACCTCACAACTTTCTGCCTGTTCTGAGCATCCACCAGTTGTTTGAGAATATTGCAGGAACACTGTTCCGTACCACCACAGGTACATGTTGGAATGCCCTCAATAGCAGTCATATCCTCCCAAATTCTTTTCATTTTGCCATGATATTCAGCTATGGATTGACTCCCTTGCTTAAGATCATTCAATTGACATTGCATCTCATAATACTGTAAACTGTCAATTTGACCATAACTTTCACAAATCTCATCCCAAAGTTCTTTAGAAGTATTACAGAATTGAAATCCTTCAGCAACTGTCTCATCCATAGAGTACAGAATCCAGCACATAACCAAATGGTCTACAAACACCCACTTTTGGTAATCTGGATGAGTAACAGCAGGTTTGGGCAATGTACCATTCATAAAGCACAGTTTGTTTTTGGCAAAAAGAGACATTTTCAAGTTTCTAGTCCACTATCTAAATTCATTGCCATTAAATTTCTTAGAAACAATGGGAGTTTGAGGTTGATCACCTGAGTTGATGTGGTAAGGATCAGAGTAAAGGTGAGAACCAGAAGAATTTGCAGCTGCGTCCACCATTTTCACAGTTGAGATATACTGTTGTCAGAAAAAGTACCAGCAAAATACCAGGAAGCTCTGAAATCGCCTGAAACCACCAGAAAATCACCAAAGATCGTCGGAAATACAGAATCTTCACCGGAAATCTGAGATAAATCGCCGGAATTAAAGTCAAGCTTATCGAAATAAACGACCAGCTCAACAACACCAGAAAAACCAGATTTAACCAAAGAAACTTCTTGAAGAAGCTTAGTAAGACTGATTTCAGCAAATGTTGCTAAGAATCAATCGAAACAATCAGTTTTCTTGCAATTAAACAACAAGAACAGTCGAATTAATGGCGAATTCCTGCAAATTCACCAACAATCTGATTTCTAATTCGGAAATACAAAATCTGGCTTCAATTTGAAGCAAACCGAAGAATTTGGGTAAAATATTGAGTGAAATCGAAGGAATTTAACTCGAATCAACAGAATTTGAGTTGAATTTGTAGAATTCAAGCTCGAATTTGCGAAATTACAACAGAATTTCTAAGGAATTTGTGCGGAAATCGAATCAGATTAGGTCTGATACCATGATGAAAGATGAATGAATGAATGAAGCTAGCTTGTGTAAGAAGATTTAGAGAGAAAATCATCATGATTATTATTGAAGAATCAGTTGTAAAATGAAAGTTACAGATGTAGGATTGCTTATATACTCAGCTAGTTCTAACCAACTTAACCAACATATAACAGAATTCTGTTATACTTCATAACATAAATAGTGTTTGGTGTAACTAATTTTTACAGTTCGGTTTTCCGATTAATTATATTGCATCAATATGATATCGGTCTTGAACGTAACTAGTACTACATGCTATATACTACGTATGACGATGGGACCATAGGTATAGTACATTATAAACTATAAGGGGAAAATTTTGGTCCGTGCATCAAAAGTCACACTTTTTAAAAACCATCTAAAGGCACCTACCAGCCCACCACTGGCTTCGCCCCTGTAGTCCTGTACGCCATACCCATCCGTGTATTGGTAATTTGGTGTATTATTTAGTGTATGTGCTTGCATATGAGGTTACTATATTGAGTGGGCAGTAGGACTATGCACCTGAAAAGTTACAAACTACTGTCTATATATAGTAACTAAGTAAGTCGTGTTTCTGACCCTAGTATATATCATCATATATAGTTTCAGGATATTATTATACATCAGTAAACCATGAGTAGAGGAGGAAGTTCTGGAGGAGGACAAAGCTCACTAGGGTACCTATTTGGTCCGGAAGGAGGACAACCAGCAAAGGATCCTCCTCCATCACCACGCAATGTTATCGATCCGCCATACGGAATCGACAAAGGAGAAGAAGAAACGAAGCCAGGCAACCCTTTAGCTCAAAAACAAGAAGCCAAGATCAACAATTATCATAGAGCAGAAGGCCAAAACTCCGGAAATTTCATTACTGTGAGTCTCGGATTCTTGTGCTTATATATGTAACTTAAGCTTGATTTTCGGCCAAAGTTTTTTTGTAACAAATTTCATTCAATCTTAGGATCGGCCTTCAACAAAAGTGAAATTTGTTCCTGCTGGAAGTTCGTCAATCGGGTACTTGTTTGGAGATAAGTGATGAATTTCCTTCTACGTACTTCAAATTATCGTAAGTTGACTATGTGTGTGTTGTTTGATCCGACTGATTCGAGAATTCGGGATGAATTGAAGGGGATCGGACTTGTACTGTTTGTGGTGAAGAAATATCTTTGGCCTAAGGCCCTAGTTACATCTCAATCATCAGATGTACTGATGTACCTGCTTCTGCTTATTTATCTGCTACTTGCTCGTTTCTTGCATATTGTGTGTGTTTGTGTGTATCAGATTGTAATCTTAAATAAATGCAATTGTATGCGGATTCTAGGGTTTTACTGTGTGCTGTATCTTCTTGATGGATTTGTGTGATGAATGCGAATATCTATGTAATGGCTCAAGAAAATGTAAATTGTGCTTGAAGGATGAGATAGCATGTTGTTGTATGTACTGATGAGTAGATGACATATACTCCCTCGGTCCTTTTCATCTGTTAGAACTTTTCGTCTGAATTTCTCTCACATATGCAAACAAAACGTTAACAATTGAAACTAAATGGAGGTATTATGAATATGATCGTTTGAATGTTGCCAAGTTTTGTATTGAGGATCTCTCTTATGTTGCTGTAAATAAAGTTTCCATCTTTAACTAGCCCTCGTTTGAAATAATAAGGATGATTGGAGTCGGGGAGGGAGGCCGGGGGGTTTCCAATCAATCGCAAGGAAAGGGTATTGAGGTTAGGTCTCTATAGGTTGAAAGATGGAGCGAGGAAGGGGGGGGTAGGGGAGCGAGGAAGGGGGGGGGGGTAGGGGAGCTCTCCTGCCTAAACCTCTTTTCGAGGAGTGGCAAGTGATCTCAAATCTTCAACCTAAGAGACGGAGAGAAATGTCTATATATACTCGCTTTCCCCCTCCCCCCCTCCCCAACCTAATCTATGTTACGTAGTTGAATATATCGACACAAGGAGTCTTGTTCTTTGTTGTTCCGATTGTCCTATAGAACTTGGTATTAATAATGGAGGATTATTCTCTCATCCCTGAATATGAAAAGCTAGTATTAGGATCGGAGCACATAAAAGAAAAGATTATTGAAGAACAACAATACGAAGGCTCATACTCGTTTCCTTTTCTAAATTAACTGATTGCTGAATTAGCATTGTTTGCTTTTTGTTACACATTTTGTGCTGTAATAGATCTTTTTTTTCTAAAGTAAAGGCTTTAGAACTTTTTTTCCGCTTTGTTTGAACTTGACTGATTTCCCAAAATTCAGGCACTATGCTATGCTCTTTTAAAAATGTTGTTCTTTCAAGAATTCCTTCTTCATTCTGAATTTCTGATGGATAAGCCGCTGACTTCAGATCATGCATTATCGTTCAGTTTGATCTGTCTGAATATGTGGTCATTGCATAAGTTTGGAAAGGACATGAATGTTTTAATTCTTATAGAGATTTTGATCTGTATATTATTAATTCTCTCGTTTTCATTCACGCCTTGTTGGATAGGCCGTACTTAGAACGGTCGGAGTGTTCACTTTTAAACTATTGGTGACATGGTGACTTGCTAATGACTAATTTGGCTTAATGATTGATTACCATTGCATGCATGCACCTAAACATTATCATTTTTTGAATGGCTAAGATTAAGGGTTGGTGACCGATGATAAATATAGATTATTCCAAAACTTCTGGTAACGAATGCATCCAAGACATCGAGTACACATAGAATCTGGTCAAATAATGGAATAGTAGGTGAAAGGTAGGGGAACTATGATGTTGTATGACAATATTTAGGATAATTTAACTTAGATGATGTTTCCATGCACGTTGAAGCCTTTGCATGCCTTGTCTTTTTGGGGCATTTGGTATTGGCAAATTAGGCGAATGCCATGGATCTCCTCTTATACTCTAGTGGATCAACTTTCAAATGTCAACTCCCCTGGTTTTAGGGATATTGCCATTCCTAGACAGTTCTCCAACAATCAAGAATCAACGACAAATAATTCACAAATTGGAGATGGGTAGAGCCGTAGTGGGTATATGTTCCTCTGTTTCGGTTTACATATAGTTTACTAGAATACGTTAAGTCTCTTCTAATAGTTAACACATTATATGTGCGAGAGATGCTATACATAGGTTTGGAATAATGGTGTGGGAACGGAAAAATCGATTTATTTTTTAGTCTCTCGGTGGTTTTATGTGTTGGATTCTAAGTACTTGATACCACTTGGCCCTAGCTCCCATCCAAGTGTTCCCTCATTTCAATCATGTTTCTAATACATTATTACAAGCAATGCTCTATTTTACTGTATAGCTTTTGTCTAAGAAAAGTTGATTTTGTCGATTAGAGCCTACGGTACAGATTCACTTGGTTCATACTAATGAAATCACATCATTTGGTCACGTCTCTCGCTCTCTCCCTTGCTCGACCCTTCTCTCTTGGCATAAAAACTCGTTAGACAACCACGCTTTTAAATAAACGGTGGATTCCAACAAGCAACCGAATTTTCATATGTTTCTCCCATTTGAGTAATCTAATACTATATATTAAAACTTGAAACCAAGTTTGTCTTAGGAGGACACTTGACATTCATTAATGGGATAGAACATAAAAATAGCATTAAATATAATTATCGGTTAGGGCATGGTAATAAATTATCATAGAGTAGTATAGTAGTATTAGCTAATTTATGGAAAATAATCATTTAAAATGATAAACAAACATTTTTCTTATAAAACGAGTATAAACAATATAAATACATAGTCTGGGCGTTGCACGGGCATGCAAACTAGTGATGATAGAAAGCTCTTACTAAATACTACCTTACCTTAAGAGGATCAAGGTTGGCCTATTGGTTAGGAACTTAACCTGACTGGGGGTTGTCCCGGGTTCAAATCCTCATACCCCCACCCCCGCAGCATCAGCTGCTCCTTTGTACTCAAAAAAAAAAAAAAAAAAAAAAAAATACTACCTTACCTTACCTATTGATTTCCCTGAAAGTTTTTTTTTTTTTTTTTTTTTTCCTGTGAGTTTATATGCAACAAAATTTACTAGAAAATATTCTGCCAAAACTAAAAAAAAATTATTATTATAAAACATTAAGAGGGAGATGATGGGCCGTGAATGACCAACAAGTGCCCGTGAGGCCGTGAATAAAAACACGATCTTCTTGGAATGTTAATGAATTTTAGCTCACGGGCTCAATATTCTTTGTGATTGCTCCCTGACAAATTCGCCGTGATTTTTTGGGCCCATTATCCTATACTGATTTCATTTCATGGTGAGATCGACTTGTTTAGGGGAGTTGTTTCGGTTCAAATCCCGATATTTCCTTCTTGGCGGCATTTGATGTTTGAAACTGCACCTAAAAGCCAAAAATTAACATTCCTACGCCAATCACCCGTTAGTACAAATTTCGGAACCACCATAGTCACATTTAATATCTTGCAATTCCAATTTGCAACTCCTACGACTAAATAAAAAGCGACACAAAACAAACACAAATTTTGACGTCAAATTTCCAAAGTCAGTATGACCCGATTACGCCACCGTCACTCAGCATAATTAGCTGCAAAGAGGTTGTATGGTAAAACTTAATGCGTCACTCCATAGTGCTATGCATATGGTAGGCACTAGGCTATGTAGCGGAAGCCATAACTTGATTAGTGGTGTCTGGAGTGCAGTGGCGTGTTTCTCATAATGGAGTCTGTTTCTTTGAATCACGTTATCTTATCTTTCGGTATTGGCCCATATCGGCGTCGCCCGATCTGGTAATTAGGTTCTTTAATATTGTTTCACATTTCGCGATTGTCGGATTGTTATAGTTTGGTTTGAATTTTCCCAATTTAAACATTAACGATTTTGATATTACGGAGAGTTATTATCAAATGTGAAACATAGGCCTCATTAGTCATTTCTGGTTTGTTTACATCCACGTCTTTCGGTTTCTATTTGTCATCGTCTCTTGAGAAAATTGTCAAGAAAAGGAATAATTGCACTAACACGAGATGGACCATTACAAGTGAAAGAAACAAATCACGCACTACACTCAACTACTGTGGTTTTTGGCCACTGAACATTTCCAACAAAGTGTCATGTACTCTTGTGAAAGTTACAGAGAGCACATGTATGGAATTTCCATACAAGGTTTTCTAAATACCCGAGACGTGAACGCGTGGAATTTGATATTCGAGAGTGCAAAATAGTGACCGTTGTAAGGCTATTTTGTTATCAATGTCTCCATTAAGGTTCGGTTATAACACCATATCATATCGAACGACAAATTTATAGTTAGAACATCGTAACAAGAATTTTGCCTTCGTTATCTGAGGTAATCTTGTTTAGAGAGATCATTCTCTTTTAGTCTTTTGTATTGGACAGACATTTTGATATGGGAAACACAGTCAGTGTCCATGAAGTTCATGCAATGTGATCATGACATTTTCTTAGTGTGCTACCGAAGTTTCCTTCTCTTAAATAGGCTACTAGTCTACCACACATATGAGTAAGATTAGGACATAGTGCTTGTCTTAAACATTATACTAGGAATTGTATAAAAATTTCCGTGAACTTTGTTATCTGCACCAGTATAATATTTCGGACCCTCTCCCTTTTCTTTCTCATTTTCTCTGTTATATAAATGTACATACGAATTTCATCTTTCTAAACAACCAAAACCAACCTACATTTCTTTCCAAAAATGATGCTCCGGATCCAAGGATCTACTCACACCTTCTATCAGGTATAACATCACATAGTCTATAATTTCGCCTTTTATTTTGAAAACATCCATTATATATAGATGTCAGCTAGCTTAGCTTAGCTGTCACACTATGAAGGACACAATTGCGACTTGGTTTGCATCAATACCACCCTTGTGACGTACTTTTTTCCCGTGTTTTTGCAGGTGCGAAAAATGACTGGAGGGTTACTTGGAGTAGTTTTACTAGTCGGGATAATGTTGCATACGAGTTTAGTAGAAGGAAGAAAAGCTAGAAGGTTGGATTATTTTGAGTACAGAGCAATGAGTTGCAGGGCACACAGTGCATCTATCACTGATTTTGGAGGTGTAGGTGATGGAACCACCTCGAACACCGAGGCTTTTCAGGCAGCCGTTAATCATCTCAGCCAGTTCGCATCGGACGGTGGTTCGATGCTGTATGTTCCCCCTGGGAGATGGATAACTTCCAGCTTCAATCTTACTAGCCATTTCACCCTGTTTCTTGACAAAGAAGCTGTCCTCTTAGCTTCTCAGGTTTGTGAAATGTTGTGATTTTTCCTTTTTTTAAGCATGCTTTACTATTCATTATGGTTCGGTCACGTTCATATTATTACATTCGACCTTTCCAGACTGGTGACCTCGTGTTATGTCATTTAGACTCGTTCATATTAGTACGTCTGGACCTCCCTAGACCCGTCTATAGGCGAATTATTGACGTATACCAATTACCACTATTAGGTATTATAGATCCGATGGAGAAGTTTACTGTGAAACTAACTCAATTCATCTCAATAATAATAATGCCTTTTATAGGCATATACAATAACAATCACTTACGCTAACGTTGAGCACTAATCTCACGTAAAGTTAACTACCCATATTATTCTCCACTATCCTAGCATCATGCAACTACTCCTAATATTCAGCAACTAGTCAACACAACTCCCACGTATTACATCAAAAGATTGACCCACTAACTTAATCTCTAATTATTAGGATATTCATTAACTTTGACTAATTAATACTTTTGGATCATAATAATCCAACACTAGCGAAAGTCGAGATAAGAAAAGACGTGTGTGGATTCTATGCCCTCATTTTTATGTTTGCCCTTTATTATGGTATCTTTTCTTTTGGGAAACAAGTTAAAATTGCGAGAAAAGTATAGCACAATTCGTAAAGAATTACTGGCTTTCGATTTACTTGCAGTGTTGATAGTGTAGGAGATTTTTGTGATTGAAGAAACTCGGACAAAATGCGTAAATGCACTTTAGGTGAACCTCATTATTTGTAGATAAAGACTTTATAACCTGATAAAACTAAGCCTGCATCTTCGTGTAGCCTGAAAATTTGTTTAGTTGTTTCCTGTTTTCGGAAATGCACTAGAACTTGACGCGACTGTGAAAAAACCATTTCAGCCAAGAGTCTTAAATTATCGTTTTGATAGTAAACTAATATGCTCAATGTGAACAGATCATGGAAGAATGGCCGGTAATTGATCCTCTGCCGTCATACGGGCGAGGAAGGGATGCTGCTGGTGGAAGATTTGCTAGTCTAATCACTGGTAGCAACCTCACAGATGTGGTAATTACAGGTACAGATCAATCTGAGACTGATGCTGACATATTTACATTTGTGATAAGACACATTAACAAAATCTCGTTGTTGGCTCTTGTTTGCTTTACCAGTATAGAACTAATGTTGTGCAATATCGAACGATATCCAAATGCTAAAGATCCAATGTTTTGGGATGTGTAATAAGCTTCTAAACTTAGTAATAACGGAAATAATACGACTTTTCTCAATTGTTGATGTTGTTCAACACTTGTATAATTCAGGAAATAACGGAACAATTGATGGGCAAGGTGATGTCTGGTGGCAGAAATTTCACGCAGGAAAGCTTAAGTTCACAAGGCCGTACCTAATTGAGATTTTGTACTCTGATACCCTTCAAATTTCCAACCTCACTTTGATTGATTCTCCTTCCTGGAATGTTCATCCTGTTTACAGCAGGTTATTCTTCCTAGCAACTTAAGGCCTAATGCCGCGGTTTTTAGTTCCCTGTGTCGTTCTGTTTTGGTATACAGTGCATGATTCCTGAATTTCTGATGTGCATGTCTTACAATGGCAGTAATATTCTGATTCAAGGCATCACAATAATCGCGCCAGTTAAATCTCCGAACACTGATGGGATCAACCCAGGTAATTTGGTACGCAGTGCATGTTTCCTGAATTTCTGAAGTGACTGTAAGGTAGTCTGAACTCAAATTTGTTATGCAGACTCCTGCACAAACACGCGAATTGAGGACTGTTACATAGTGTCTGGTGATGATTGTGTTGCTGTCAAAAGCGGATGGGATGAGTATGGAATTTCCTATGGAATGCCCACCAAACAGCTTGTGATCCGTCGTTTGACATGCATCTCTCCAACCAGCGCTGTTATTGCGCTGGGAAGCGAGATGTCGGGTGGAATTGAAGATGTAAGAGCAGAAGATATAGTAGCAATCAACTCGGAGTCAGGAGTCAGAATAAAGACTGGAGCAGGAAGGGGAGGATATGTCAAGGACATATATGTGAAAGGGTTTACAATGCACACTATGAAATGGGCTTTTTGGATGACAGGAAATTATGGTTCCCATCCTGATGACAAATATGATCCTAATGCGCTCCCTACTATACAGAACATCAACTACAGAGATGTGGTAGCTGATAATGTGAACATGGCAGCGCGATTAGAAGGGATAGCAGGAGATCCTTTTACTGGTATCTGTATTTCAAATGTGAGCATTACATTGGATGCCAAGCCGAAGAAAATTCAGTGGGCATGCACTGATGTCGAAGGGATATCTACTCAGGTCACCCCTAAAGCATGCGATAAGCTAATTGATCAAGGTCCGAATTATGCAGCAGAATGTCAGTTCCCTACAGATACCCTGCCAATAGATGATGTTGAAGTTCAAACATGTTCTTACTACAGAAGGCATTATTGATGTCAGTGATGTATATGCCCCTCAGAAATTAAAGAAATCATTACAATTTACAGCTGATGCAACATCTGATTTGTTCTATCACCCTGTAATTAAAACTGTCACTTTTCACAGTAGAAATTCAAGTGTGTGTCTGTCACTCTGTGTGTATGATTTCTCAATGCTCCCCCCACAATGAGTAAAAGTTAAATGATGGAGTGTACTCTCCATATCAAGGAAAACAGATCTGATATGACTAAAAACTTTGAAAAGTAGTAGCGATTTTGCATACCATTTATCACATCTCCGTCAATTAACACAGCCTGAAAGAAGTGAATTATCGAAGCAAATCAAAAGTGCAGAGGCTGAATCCAGGAAATGTATTCAACTTCAGTACATATACAGACTTGTACAAGATAAAGTGCAGGAAAAAACTCATTTAGTATAGGCCATTGTCATCCATGACCCAAAATCCTAGCTATAGTACTCCCAAATCACTTATTTTTGCCTATTTTCATGTAACTCAATACAGCAGTTGTTTTTACAAGAAGCAAAGTTAATACATGATCCGAGTTCAATTGACAATGTGGAATGAAGAATTGGCGCTGACAAACAGTTTTAGTTTCGTAAGAGAGAAGTCTCTTCTGGATAAGCAAAACACTGATCCATTCTCCTTCATCAGTTGAAGAAATGAGGGTAAATGCAGGATACTTGCCTTACTAGCAGAAGTAAAGCAATTTGTTGTGTCATTCGACTTAATGAGCAGGGTCAGGGTTGAACTTGACAGATTCTTTCCATATAAGCTCTTTGACAATCTCTTCGGTCAAGGATGATTGCTCGAAATCAAAATGGAAAGGTGTTGGGCAGGCAGGCTCATCATTGATGTCATGGAGAGTAGCCAGGTATGGGTGACACAGGGCCTCGTCGACTGCACACAGATTTACACAAAGAAGATTAATGAGCAGATAGATCTTAAAATTCACAAGGATAACATTTCTGTTTCATCCCAAAAAGGTTGAAAATTTAATGTATATCGACTGTACCTGTAATGCGTTTGTTGGGGTCAAAGAGGAGCATCTTTTCCAGTAAATCAGTGGCATCAGGAGACATGTTAGGAAACCTTGCTGAGAATTGCTGCTTCGGGTACTTTGGGAGCTGCTTGACGTACCTCCTGGCATGGTTACTTCGCAGGAACCCTAAGCTTGTTTCATCTGGTGAACCTATCAACTTTCGTACCCAAAAATAAAATTATGTCAGTTTTTGTCATAACATATATATATTCAGAACTAGTGACAAAAAGTGAACTTTCAGTTTTACAGTATAATGTCATGTTTGTTAGTAGCTAACTGTAATGCGCAAATATTACCAGCATGAATTGTCAAGGCAACTTGAAAGGATGTCTTCCTCAAAGTCTCAAACTAAATCAAACCTTCAAAGTCTGATCTGAGCTTCTAACTCATGTCCTCTTGAAGTCGTAAACTTTAATTCAGAGGAATCAGTTCTGACCTAAATATACGAAGGGACTAGGGAGGGACTGGGGAGGACAAAACTAACCTGAAAGATGAAATATAGAGAGTTAATTGTACCTCAGTAATAAGTCTCAGCTGGTGAACATAATCTTTGCCAGGAAACAAGGGTTCCCTTGTCATCATTTCACCAAATATACAGCCAACAGACCAAACATCGATAGCAGCAGTGTATTCAGAGCAATTAAGGAGCAACTCAGGAGCCCGATACCAACGAGTCACAACATATTCAGTCATAAAATCTGTTTCAGTGGTGGTCCTGGCCAACCCAAAGTCTCCAATCTTGAGGTCACAGTTTGCATTCAGGAGCAAATTGCTAGGCTTTAGATCACGATGCAAGACCTTTATCGAGTGTACATACTTTAGTCCTCGTAAAAGCTGATATAAGAAGTACTGCAAAATCCAAACATGTCATTTCTCGGATAACTTCAGTTGATGCATGATAACATCGAGGTAAAAGTGTCAGCAGTTAGCAGCAAACTTAGTAAAAATACTACAGTATACTAAACCCTCCATATGAAACACAACATACAAAAGAAGAGGAAACAAAGATTACATATGTATATTTAGCATGAAAACATGACAAACCTGGCTATGATCATCAGTCAGAGGTTGGTTAGACCGAATTATCTGATGAAGATCAGTGTCCATCAATTCATAGACAATATAAACATCGTTAAATGCTTCCTTTTTCGGTGGTCTAATGATATCCTTAATGGCAATAATCTACAACAAAAACAAAAAATAAGTGAGAATTAGTTCCAAAGTGTATAAAACACGCACTCATATGAATCATCTCGACTTCCAGTACAAAACTTGTACAAGAAGAATCCTGTTTTTTGCGGTATGAAGTGTACTGGAAGTCTAGAACAGTGTTCATGTCGCGAAAAAACACATACAGAAGTCATGCACTGACGTAGAGTAGCTCACATTTTCATGGTTCATGTGACGAAGAAGTTTGATCTCTCTGAGTGTTCTTTTCGCATCCACTATATTGTCGAATGCATTACCAATCTTCTTGATAGCAATCTCCTGGTGTGTCTCTGAGTTTACAGCAGCACTGTACAGAAATAATTCATTTAATCCTCGCAGTGTCGTAACACGGAAGCCAATATAGCACTATACTGACTTCTTCCAACAGCATAAACACTGAGGGAAAGGCTATGAACATTTTTAAGAATAATTATTTGTACATCCAACATCATTACATCAGTGGAGTTGGTTTTTCATTCTTCATTAACAAGCTAAGTTACAAAATTTCTCCAAATCAGAGTATTTACGTGTCCTGATTGATTGAATCAAATTTCACAATTAACTCTCGTCTTTGATATTACTCCCTCGGTTTCATGGAATTCTTTACGTTTATGACCTTTATGTTTAGCTCTCATCTACTAGGTATACTGTTGTCCATGTACACTGGGTCTCTACTGTCTACAACTAGAAAGTCTAATATAAAAGGATACTATATGATTACCTTATTCCAATGGTAAAGGTATACGGTGTAGACACAATTAATTTGCAACGAAAAATATTAATAGTGAAATTAAATTGTCCTGGTTGTAAAATTTGAATAGAACAGTAATATTGATGTTAAACATTAGACGATTATAAGTGTATACATTGTAGATCTCGATGATTTGGCAACAAACTTTTGTAAACAAGTTTATAATCGTTTATAATATAACATTATCAACTTAACTATATCTGTCTCACGCTAAATTATCACGAGACAGTCTCATACAAGACTATGTCAAAACAACGTGGGCTGAAATTGAATTGTAAGAGCTAGAAGAAGCAGAATGTTACGATTTTCAAACTCACAAGTTACTCCAAGTCTCCAACGGTCTAATATTGAACAACCTAATAAAATAAAAATAAAAATAAGAAGAAAAGGAAATTACCAGACGAGGCCAGAAGCGCCGCGACCAATAGGGCGAATAGGAGGGACATATTTGGAAGAAACCTCAAATAAACTGCCGTGAACATTGTACTGCACATATTTACCACCGTGAGTTAACACCCCTTTAATCTTCCCTTCTCCGTTTCCGTCTCCCGTTGATGAATGTAACGCTTCAAAACAATCCATTTTCTCTCTCCTTTTTCCTCAAACTTGTAATAGTTTTAATGATGAAATCTGAGTCGTTCTATATTTTTGTGTGTGGTTTTTTTTTTGGTAGTGAAAACTGTGATTTTGCAACCAGAACAAAAAAAGAAGCACAGGTAATAAAACAAAAGTAATGATTTTTATTTTTGGGGGAAATAATAAAGATTGAATTTCCGTGAACTTGAAAACGGACTTGCATTGTTTGCACGGGGTTTTGTGCCACGCGTACGTATGCTTTCCGCCTCGACATTTAGCCAACCTTAATTAACCATGGAATTGTTCGAAATCGGAATTTTTAGGGGTTTGTTCAGTATCACTGTTATTAGATTTGATTTAGAGAGTAGTGGATTCAAAATAGTCTTCTAGGCAACGCAAATTTCATGTATTGTGAATTGTGGCTCGTTATTGACTGGTTGTGACATGCGAGTAGTCGTATGTGGGATCGCCTTTCGTGAACTATAATTAGAAAATCGCCAAGTCACAATTAACGTCTTTTCTTAGTAAAAAGTGTATTAAAAATGTCCTACAAAATTCTACTGTTAAGCTTCGCGAATAACATATATATATGCAATATGTCGAAGTTTAATGTTCAAAACGAGTTTTCTGAAGATTATCGAGTCGACGAAAAACGCTTAAACATAATTGTATTTCATCATTCATTGGGACAAAAAGTAATCTTAAGCTTTTTGGAGGATAATGTTATAGATAGACGTACACTTGCATGGTCAATATATAACAACATAAATTAATATGAGTCTTTCTTTTGAAGAGGATTTGGTGGTTGTATGAGGTCACGAGACATGAGCTCTATCTTTATATTCACAGGACCGGCATTGCTGAAAACTTGAAAGGCTATTTTTGCATCCAAATGTCACTTTATTCTATAAAGGGTTGACATTGATATTGAATGAAAGCCCAACCATTTTCAGTGAAACATTTTTTGAGTCTTCCTTGATTTGGCAATATGTACATATTGTCACACAAAGGTCGCCAATTCCAAACCATTCAAATCTCAAACTTATTTAACATACATTCCTAAATCATTGCCAAATTTTGCATGCAAATGATTAGTTAGTAAGCTAGTACTAGCTAGCTAGGCAAGAGTTACCTAATTACGAGTATGACTATATATAGTTTTGCGGTAATGAGATACGATAATTTAGGTTACGTCTTGTCGTAAGTCGTAACTTACTATCTGTCTATTTAGAGTCTAGACTAAGAATTCGTGTTGTTGACTTCAAAAGATTGATAGCCTAGTTGATTTTTGCATTGTTGTCAATTTTTTCAACTTTAACCATATTTTTCAATCACCATATTTAAGTGAAGATAGTAAACGTAATAATATACGGAATATCACAAACAAATTGCAATATATACAAACTTTTATCTTGAATAAGTATAGTCAAATTTGAATCGATTCGACTTTAAAGTTAAAAGTTTAGCGAATCTTTTTGGAGCGGATGGAGTAATAATTAAGCTAGATACACGAAAATTGCGAGAACATTTAAACCAAAATGATCAAGCTAGGAGCCAGAAATTTCTGTGAGTTTTGGAATTGAGAAGATAGCCAGCATTTTGGCCCTTCCTCTGCACTGCCACACATGTACAGGGGCTATTTTCTATCAAAAACTCTGCCGTGTCTATTGTTCTTGATACTCCTCGCAGCCCACCACCCGACGATCTTCTTGACCTACAAAACGTTCATATAGTAGGAGAAGTCGTAACACGTACAAATTAAATAAAGACACAAAACTCACTAGACAATGTTGCAGGTTTAATGTATATGCACAAACTTTTAATCTACCGTAATAAACACGTTACATCAATAATTTCAAACGTTATACATCAATAATCTGACTAATTATGTTTTTAATGAATGAAGGTTCATGCATGAATGAATAAAAATGATGATATAAAAAACATACCCTAAGAGAACAGAGGAAAGATGGCGACGTTGACCAGTTACAAGGAGGTCAATGGACAACAACTTGCACTTGGACAAAATAGCAGCACCTTTGTCTATTCCACCTTGTTCCACCTTCTCAATCCACACCCTTGAATTCGGATGAGCAGCCTCACACGCCCTCTTCATGACCTCTAGAAAATCGCCGTCCCTTCCATCACCACCACCACCACCACCACCACCACTGGCGACATTCCCTTCTGTGGCGGCCGCCAAGGTGGCCGCGGCATCCACACCGGAATCGGAATGCCTCTTAAAGATGGACCTGAACGTAGGCTTCTTTGCATTAGGGTTTTTTACGTGGATGAGGATTAAGTCATCTTTGTCCTGCATGGCGTGGGAAAGTGCATATTGGAAGGCCCCAGCTGATTCACGTGTGGGGTCCGCCACCACCATTATGCGACGTTTCACGTCGCGTTTTGGTGATGGTCGTGTCCATGCCATATAAGTTCAAGAATCAATCAATGCGTGACGCCTCCCCTCCACATGTAGATGCTGGAGGAGAGGTGCACGAAGACAAAAGGTGCGGATGAAAAGTTTGAATTCGGTTTGGGTGAGGTGTGCTAAGGTGGAGCTAGCGGGATGGTTAATTGATTACTAATGATTAGTATTACTCCTTTCATTTTTTTTCTTTTTGGTTCTGAATTTCTTGTGCATCAAAAAAAACATAGGAGGATACATTTGCCTTTTTTTGATGCCATTTCCCCCTGATTCATAGCTTTGAGGTTATTCTAAATTTGGAGACCACGTTGTAGGATCTATGTTCAGTGCAACCCAGGTAAAATGACCTGGTCAATTGCCAAAATCTAAGGACAACATCTAGAGTAAAATCAACGATTGATTTACAAGAAAATGAGGTTAGTTTTGAATGAGTACAAGGGTTTAATTTGTTTATGTGATCCCTTTCCATTTCATCTCGTCTCGCTCGTAACATACGTTAAGGCATTCAGTCAGTCACTGAGCTTCAATTACTTGAAACATTCAGTTAGTTGGACTAATTGAATCTCGTGTCAACTAAACCTTAAGCGTATTGTAATATCCAGTAGCTTTCTAAAAAATAGAAATATTTTTTTAAAAAATGATGGAGATGTGGGGTATCGATCCCCGTACCTCTCGCATGCTAAGCGAGCGCTCTACCATCTGAGCTACATCCCCGTAGATGCTATGTAATACTGTTTGTCTGCTGATACAAGTAAAATACATACTCCAAGTTGTTTTTATACGGCTGTCAATTGTCAGCAAGCATAAGGACATTCAAATGCTGCTCTTTTGATTATTTATGGGGCAAAAAAAGGACCACAAACATAAGTTGGAGTGCAGAGTAAAAATGGAGATGCGGGGTATCGATCCCCGTACCTCTCGCATGCTAAGCGAGCGCTCTACCATCTGATCTACATCCCCAAGATGTTATATTATCTACTCCATATGTGCTACATTGTTTTTCTGTTAACAATTTAACATCAATTTGCATGATAACCGAGAAATTACTCTACTGCAAGAAATTTTACCGTATATCTTATCATTTCGCCCAAACACTTAAATATATTTTATATTTATATATAAACTTGAACATGTTAGCTAGCTCAACAGACAGGGGCGAACCCAGGAATTTTAGTAGGGGGTTGCGAAATTTTAACCATATAAGAAAAACTCCAAAGATTAATTAAAAAAGGTCAAGTTTCATAAATATATTACAAACAATCAAATCAAGAATTACATAAATATATATTACAAATGATAAAAGCCGTTCAAAGTGCACGACGAGTTCTCATATTTTGAAAATGAGTTGAAAGTTCGTCAATACTA
>JBBYHQ010292603.1:0-21657 GCA_038382645.1 Spergularia azorica
GGATTGTTTTGACTAGCTTTTCCAAGAACCCATGCGGCAAGTTTCCTCACGTCTGGATCAACATTGTCAAGCTGTCTGGCAACAGCACCAAGACCCCCAAGCTTGCCCAAATCTGTAGACAAATAACCCGAAAAGGGCATTAATCATGATTCTGTGGACAACTATGATACTTTCAAAAGAGCAACACATCAAAGGAATCTTCCCTGAGATATTCATACAAAGAACTACAGTTTGTTGCCTTAGAGGATATATGACTGGTAAAATTATAACGTTCGCCAGAAACATAATAATATTTCTGTTGGCAGCTTAGATGAGGTATTGGGGAAGTTCAGGTCCCAATCCTCCGGCCTCAAAGATTGAAAGAAAACAAAAAGGCTTTCAAAAGGTAATCTATTCCTTTCAACAAACTCCTTAAACATCTCAGAGCGAAAACTACACCCAGTAATATGCCCCTCTTTGTAATATAGAGCTGTTGTCAGATTAGGGCTGAGGTAGTACGTACCATTGGCATTATCTATGGGCTCAACAAGTATTAGAAGTTCTTCCAGTGCGCGAAGTCGGTCTTCCACAGACACAGAAGAATTATTCAAATCATCTATAGCAATCTTCATTAAGTCTGCATCAGAAGGCACTTTTAACTTCTCCATCAATTCCTGCACAAAAAGATAATTATGAGTCCAGAGAAGATAGTCATTAAACATCTGTATCCAGCTGCATTTTCTTGGTTCTGTTAATTTTCCTACACCCCCCTCTCACACAGTATCCTATTGCCGGAATCACAATGTCAAATTGTCAAGTAATAAGGAGAATAACAAAGTTGGATAACGTATTTCGGTTCAAAGGATAAAGATTGCTAAACCTGAAGGCTGAAGGCTGAAGTCTGGTAAACCTATAAAAGTCTGTTTTCAGCAGGGATCTCAGAAAACTTTGGGGAAGAGAGAACAATTCGAATAGGTTATAAGACTATAAAAGGACTTCACTGTTAGAAAGCATTGTCTCCCCTGGTCCTCCCTTCACAAAATACCCAAAGAGTATATGGACATGGGCCACATGGCCAGGCATCAGCGGAAGATTTAGTCAAAGTCGGAGTATGAGTTCAAATTGAAAATAAATCCATTTCAACAATTAGAAGGCTTGGCACTTATTTAGTACAGCACTTCCTCGTTTTAGAGTACATAGTCAAGTCCTCATTCTCGGCTAACGTGTACAAATATATTTTAACTACCTGAATTTCTACTTGGCGCTTCTTCAGCTCATCATCTGACAGGCGCTGCACATTTTGTGCTGTTTCTTTTAACTTTGATGGATCAGAATGACCTGTTGCATTCACACACAGAAAGTATGATATTCTGTAAGCAGTACAAGCAAACAATGATAGGATAAGATTTCAACATAACTCACAACAATGTCTTTGTTCTATGTTTCTGTTGCATTCACAAGTGTTTCAAGCGGAAAGCCAACAAGAGAATACTGGCCACAGAATCAAGTAATATTTCCTCCAACTCAAGGTAGATATTTAACACCATATGTCATCAAAACTAACAGTGAGAATTTCACAGAAGTCTTTCTAAGATTAGCCTAGCAAGCATTTTGACATACCAGACATTTTTAACAATTTAAGAAATCGAGTATGTTTGCATATAGGTCAGATATGCCCTATTGGTCTAGGATGGAGGTTATATCGATGAGCCTTTTTGTGATAGAATCCAAGCATGGGATTCAACTAATGTTAGCTTCCATTTTGGAACTGCTATTAGCATCATCCTAATAGTTCCTCTTTCTCACACACCTTAATAATTCCCTAGTTCCCTTGGTATAATATTAGATGAGGAAGAAATAAGGCTTCTCTCCATATGGAGGAACAACAATAAACAAAGGCAAGTCGTCAGTTTAAGTCACTTCATCTGTCTAGGGTCTCAGAGGCACAGAGAACACAATACAATACACAGCGTACAATAACAAATTCCAATGTTGTATTAACATCCGGGAATTAATTGTTGATTACTTTTTTTTTTATAAGAAAGAATGAAGATACTCCATCAAGACAGCAAATAAATTAAATTCAAGCTTTGAGATGAAATTACCAATTGCCCACTGTAACATTCCATCAAGAGAAGAGAAACCACCATCAAGCTCTTCATTCTCACTCAGTGCAACAGGTTCTTCAGAATCCGTCTTCCTAAAAAAGTCGGCTTCTTCTTTACCAGTCGACCAATACAGTCCTGATGCTGACTTGTTGACACGAGCATCATTTCCCAACACTGTTATCGCACATATCAAGATAGCAACAGACAGAACAACACTCACTCTAATACAACCCATCCTGTAAGAAACCTGAGAAGGTGACAATTACAAAGTTGTCATACGTCAGACAGCTTAACGAAGTCGCATTTTAACTTAAGATTTCAAAACTGAACGAAGTTGAACTAATTTAAACTAAGTGGAGGTAAGCTAAACAACATAGATTTGAAAGTTCGAACTTTAACTCTGTTTAACTCGGCAAGCCCCCTTAAATATTGAACGCATATCAACGCATTCAAATAAGTTTACGATGACAATTAAGTCAAAGGATATATGCACAGAAAGTAATCAATCGAGCTGAATGGGACTCAGCTACGTTGAAGTGAATTCAAGACAGCTCTCCTATCTATTTCAGTAGAGATCAAACTCCATTCAACTGGAAGTTCTTCTGTTGTCTCTAGAGAATCAATAAAGGCGATCAAGATTTGCTGAGAGATATAACCCAATATATTAACCCTCTAATCATAAAACCAGATGTGCCCTCCTTAACAACTCAAACCTTTTTTTTACAACAGACAGAGACAAATGACTTTTCCGCTTCAATCTACCCCATAAACACAACAAGAAGTGTACTACAAACCCCTCAATCCTCTCATGTTATCACTAAAATGCCATAAAAATGCCGTTTCTTGATTTTTCACCAATCTGAAACTAGTCTTCCCACACATTCTACTTCCAATCAAGAAATCGGCATTGAACCACCATACATAAAAATCGCCCCTCCAACCCGAATCCCCACCCCTCCCTACAAAATTACGAGGTACAATCGGATGCCTATAATCCGGAGTACCATGGCAACAACATACAAAGCAGTGAGACAGCATAGTAAACCCGCAAATCGCCCGGTGTCACCCCCGATCCGCCCCCTAATATATCAGACCCACAAAATCAAAGAGATTGAGCTCCTGATTGCATATAAATACAATAAGTATTGCCAATTCGCTACCCAACTTAAAGCCCCAAAAAAGGGGGTTTTCCCAATCAAAAAAATGAGCTTACTAAACCCTAAATTTAGCTCAGTCCTACAAAATCATTCCACAATTCTTAACAACAACAAAGCTAAGGAAAAAGTTCAAAACTTTACCAAAAAAAAACACAAACAATCAAATTTATGCATAAATTCAACCACCCTTTTCTCTAAACAAGCTAAATAATGATGATCTCAGCAAAAAAAATGATGGGCAATTAACAAGTCAAAATCTAATTACACAAATCAACAGTTATAATTAGCAAAAATAAGAAGATGGGTATTGATCTAAACAATCATAATTAAACAAATTTAAGCAATTTGAGAGAGAAAAACATACCAAATGCTAAGTAGAAGGAAATCAGAAGCTGGGAAACGTGGGTTTAAGAGATTTTTTTCAGTTCAACTTCATAGGATTTTTTGCCCCTCTTTTATTTTTCTTTTTTTAATGTATTCAACTCAGTTGTTTGTTTAAGTGAGTTAACTGTGTGTTTTGACATCAGTTAACCAATGGAATTGCAGTAGACTTGTTGTCCTCTCTCTCTCTCTCCCTCCTCGGATTAATTAGCAGCTTCGAGAGATCGCGATTTTGGGTTAACGGGTTCGGTAGACCTGTCTAGTTGGGTCTGTTTTGGGTTGGGTTTTACTTATAGATGCAGGAAGCAGACGAGTTGTTCATATCTTACTTATCCAACCAACATGCTAAGCTATTTTTCATGACAATAAATAAGGGGACTGCTAAACGTAACCTAAAAATTACTAACGTAGCCTATTTTTTTCATTTTTTTCCCTTATTTACCCTTAATGATCTTTTCTCACCACAAATTTAAAAGTAACCTACACTAATGAATTTCAAAGTAACCTACACTAGTGAGTTACCTACACTAGTGAGTTACACACATATATATCACCTTGAATTTTAAAAATTCAATCATTATGTTCAATCAACTCGTGCAAAAATGCATATTGGATTTCCTTCGAAAAAAATGTAAGACTTAATTTTTTGGTGATTGATTGTGGAGTCAATTAGAGACTTTTTTTCCTTTTTAAAATTAGGTCAAGGGAAGAAAAAACAAGTGAAATGGCAAGACGTGACATGAAGTTTGAAGATCAACACACGTGATGAGTAAAAATAAAGGATGATCTGTTGAAATTTTATGACATTATAACTTGATATGGAAGAAGTCAAAATGAAGGTGATAAATGAAAGAATTTGGGCTATGATTAGTAATTTTGGGGAATATGAGGGTATTATAGGTATTTGGACAGGTTACGTTAATAAAAAAAAAAGTTACGTTTAGCAATCATGATAACAACAACTATTATATGTATGTATCTGAAAATTCAAGGGGCATGGCCCGGCCCAACAAGCCTAAGATTCGTCTCTGCGTAAATATAGCCCAATAATATAATTTCCTAATATTCAAGGATTCTTATGACCGATTTTTTTCAAAAAATAAAAAAAATAAAGGAAAAAATGGAAACAAAATCACTTTACTAAGAATACATAGATTTTTCCCCGTGTACTGCATTCTTAATGAATTTTTGACTTCATTGTATCTTAACTCATTTACTGGTCCACGGGTCGAGTCAAATCCGAACCAAATATATGTGTATCAAAATGGGTCAGGATTAATATGGGGGTTGCTAAAGGTTCATGACTCAAACATAGGATGTTCATTACAGAAAAATAGCTGGTCACAACTCTTAAAAAACGATTTAAGATAAAGATTTTTTATTTTGACATATACCTAACGTTATGTCTTTATTTTTTCTTAATGTACATTCATTAATTTTTTTTAATATTCTATTTGAATAAACGAATTATTACCAACATTAAATAACAGCCCGTGCAATTTTGCACGGGTACATAAACTAGTAATATTTATTACAGTTATGCCCAAAGTAACAAATTTTAACTATACTGGTAGATCTTAGAATTCGGATAATGATCTGACAAAAAAAAAATGAATTATTGTTTGAATCTAGTGTTATGTATAATTTCTATTCATTTACGTATCAAATCGAGACAAAGGGTCTTGTCGGATTATATCCATATATGCAGGTCAAAACGGTTTTGGGTCGCTTCGCAAACCAATAGAAAACGGGTCCTTACACTAAGATAAGCATATCGTGTTGGGCTAGCTCTTGTCTGGTCTAACGTGTCATATCCATGTAGACCATTTTAGATTTCATGTCTAGTTTTGAGTTGTACTCAAATCACAATGAAATATTCCAAATGGAGAATATAGTATTATGTGTTACAATATCATGTTCTCGTGTGTTGATTTCGGGTTTCTCACAATAACCTCCTATGAGCTATAACGATGTTGTGTCGGATCTGGGATAATATTTTTGAGGTATGATGACTATGTTTAAAGTTGGGTTGGACTTGGTGTCGACAAAAAAAAAAGACTAAACTTCAAAGCGGCAAAATTGGAAAATTATTGAAATAATTAGGCGATAGTATTAAATCATGGGCGACAAATAACACTACTCATAATTAATCAAGCATTTAGGCTATTTGCGGATTTTTTTTGTGTTTGAATTGGTTTAGAAGTTTCGACATGTGTTTTTTATATAGTGACCAAGATTTGTCACCTCAAGTGATACTTTCTTTTCTCAAGCGGCTTAACATACATACTCTGTAACATGTTTGATTTAGTTTAGAAATAACCCCCAACATGGCTAGTAAAATAACAAAATGAAAGGGGAGATCATTTTGTGTAGGAGGGAGTAAATGATTTGTAAATTACACAAGGATCTAATATTTGAACATACTTACGTAGAGGCTTTGTTTGATATAATTTGATAAACATCGTATCCAAATCTGGTCACATGCATTTAAATCAGATTACATCAAATCAAAATTATTCAAATAATGATCAATGAATTTGATATAATGCTTGATAGTAAATCGTCGAAATTCAGTTAAATATTCGAGAAATTCAAATCAGATCGGATTAATACAAAATCATTCAAATCAAATCAATTGCATTCAAATCAGATCAAATATCCAGTAGTATCAAACATATCCTTGGTACTGTTTTGAGTTGCAACTTTTTTTTTTTTTAGGTAAAGTGGAAAACTTTTATAAAATTACGTGTCCGCGGCAATAAAATCCGCGGCCACAACATCAAGTACATCAGAAGGACCACTCTCTATCCAAACCCTCGTCGAATAATAGACCGGGTTAATATGAGCTACTTTATTGTCTAGTCTACGCACGTGATTAAAACTACAAAAGGCGAACTTACTAGCTAGATTCATAACGTCTAAAGCTATTAAACCGAAGTAATTTGAAGGAAAAGAATGTGACCGTAACGCTGAAATGAGCTGCAACTTAGATGCGAGAGTAAGATGGTCATACTATTTACTCTAACTAATCGGTGGAAGTTACTTCTTAGTTCTTACTTGCCATTGCAAATTACAGAAGCCTTGACCATTTCACATCTAATTGACATATTATAATGTGTTTCAAAGGACACTTTTTGATGTTTTAATTTGTTAATCTAATAGAGGATCAAGGTTGGCCTAATGGTTAGGAACTCAACCTGCCTGAGGGTTGTCCCGGGTTCAAATCCTCATACCCCCACACCCGCAGCATTAGCTGCTCCTTTGTACAAAAAAAAAAATATAAAAAAAAAAAAAAAAATTGTTAATCTAATAGTACTAAATTTAGGAGCATCAGGAAGAAGACGACATAAGATAACGTTTAGTAAAACCTCTGCCAAGCTGATTTGGTCCCTAATCACAAGTACTTGACTAGCTTGACCACATCTCTTCAACAGCCAAATGTACTTTCTTCTCCTATAATACTCTCCTACACGAGGCAATGGATTCCTCCCATATATTATCATATTCCACTCTACTTTGCACACAGTGTTAAATATTAATCTTGAACAGTCATCTTTTACGTATTTGTTTATTCGATTTTCAATTTTCACTCTCTATTATATTTTAGACAACACAGTTATATATACTTCCGTAATTAGTTTCTTTCATAAAGATGGCTGAAAAATTTGTTTCAAAGTTTATTTCAAAAAAAAAAAAAAAATTTGTTTTAAAGTGTACATAACCACACTTACAGCTACGTGCCTACGTCCCGTTGTGTATGTATACATTATACATGCTAATATGCTATATATTCCGTTGTCATACACTTACGTGTGAGGCTACGGTTTATTGTATGATCACTCATGTACAAGCGAGGCTCCTTCGATTCAGCAAATATTGTGGAGATAGGAGTATGGTTTATAAATTTCGACTTTATTCGTTTCAACTCTAATTTCTTGACTAATTTGAGATAAAAAAAACGTGACACGCGTACATTTGGAGATTAGGGTATATGAAATCGACACATACACGTTAAAGTGTCACTATAAAATGGGTTGTATACTTGTATATACTCCATATTGTTAAGATAATCAAGAAAATGATGATTGGGATTATATTAAGAAATGCTATGTCAAAATAGTATGATAATATTTTGTAGTTATTGTGTATATTTTACGTCATATACTTACTTCGTAGTGTGTTTTGTGATTGAATCTAGGAGGGAGCAAAAACAATAATCAATTGATAGTGTTGCAACTCTCGGCCTATAAATCAATCATGCATGTATACATTGGATAAGACTACATGAGTAAAAAGTAGAAACATCCAATAAGAGCTTATCCTCTCAAAAGGCAATTAACTAAATGATTGCATGTCTATGATCCTCATTACATTACAAGTCAAAAGATTAATCATAATTAAGTTCAATCATAATCAAGCTTAAGTGTTGGAATGGATGGGGTAATGGCCTAATGGGTTGTTATCGGATTCCCAAATTATTTATTTAGTACGACTCTTTAAATTAAAAGTTGATTTAGTAGCTGAAAATTTTTGTTGGGGAGCACATTTGATAGACCAACTGTTCCTTTCAATTGGAACATCCTCTAATTCTTATACTTTTTGGGAGTACAAAATTATCTAACTTCTTAGGGTTTGGAGTATTGTTAAATCTTTCATTCTTAGTGCTCGTTTGGATAACGTGGGAATTATATTGAATTACCACGGGCAATAGAATTTTCCATGAATTGGATTCCTATGGTAATTTCTACCTCGAGAATTTGTCTTTGAGCATTTGGTTACCATCTAGAAATTTCGAATTCCTTTGATTTCATTTCCCATAAGTTGTTTGTATACCCTAGTACAAATCTCCCGCTTATTATTTAAATAATTAGACTACCCTTTACTCATGTTGAAAAGTAAGTACAAATACGAGAATTAATCAGAGGTTAAAAGAGTAATTTCTTGTGTTTTACATCACGAGAATTGTGAATGACCATGGGAGATTGAGTAATTGGATTCCCATGTTAACATGGTTTTGTGGATGAGCATGAGCGAGACGGGCGTGCGCCCAGGGCCGCCACTCAAAATGTTGCAAAAAACTGTTTGATTTTTAGAGCCTAAACATATTAAATCCGACATATTGGGACCCCATTTAAAAATTTCGCCAAAGGCCCCAAAATTTTTTGAAGATTTCCCACATGGCCCTGTTCATTAGTTCATATGATTAAAAGCGAAATTTCTCGGAAAATTGAATTCTCCTGAAAATGAAGGGTATCCAAACAAGGCTTCAGACGAGTTACTCATCTACCGGAGAAAGCAAGGACCCATGAAGCACCAAGATAGGGAGCCTAATGTATAAGCATGTTGAAAACTTAGTGATGATGGATTGGTGGCACATTGGTACAAGCCAAGGTTTGGAGTTTGGGAGTATATGTTATTATGTTGAAGATGAAGGCTATAAAATCCCAAGTGTTGGAGTTTGGTTAGACAGAGATGGGGCCGCGGCCCGGCCTTTGCTCTTCTTTATCCCATTTCTCTTGTACTACGATGTGCTGCGCGTGCGGGTCATGCTCCTTTTCAGATTAAAGCTTTTTTTTTTCTTAATGGTTTTTTTCATGCACATCATTTGTTTCTTTCTTCTAATCACCATAATGATGTTTCGAAGTGTCCTTACTATTCCTAACAAAGCTGGTGCTCGGGTGTTAAATTCATCTTCTTCGTCACATAATTGGAGTGTTTCTCATGAGGTTTATGAAAAACGATTAGGTAAAAAGCACCGAAAGGCATATTATAAATATAACATTGTTAACTCACATTCAGTGGCGGTCTGGCGGATCCAAAAAATATATTTCCCGGTGTCCTAATATATTTTTACGGTGTCCCTCTACCTATATAAGGGTATTTTTCAAGAATTTTAGCCTAAAAATTTGCGTTTCCGAAAATTTTTTCGGTGTCCGCGGAACCTATACCCATAGGCATGGATCCGCCACTGCTCACATTACGTGCCGTGTTACAAAGTAAAGAAGGTACATTCGAAATGAGATAATAAAGTGACATTTTGTTGACTATTGCGGTAATATATAAGACTATTCACTATAGTTGCAAGTTAGAGTGAAAACCTCCTCTTATATTCATATTTCATGAGATGGTGAATGATCACATTTTACTGTTAGGTGACTTAGGTATGTCACTCATTAGTAAAAGTGTTTAGTTTAAGTTTATAGTATGGTTGATGAAAATGGTACTCCGTAATTTTTAGAGGGTTTCTTCGTTATTTTCCCTGATAAAGAATAACAAAGATCATCAATAACATTTAAAATTGTTATTTTTGTTCTGATCAAGTCTAGTTGAATGCAAAAACATCAATTCAGACCACTAAGAAAATTTTCACACATTCGATTACTGGGTACTAAATACCGCGCCTTTTATAAACTCTAGTGTTGAGCATAAATCTTCACATAATCACATCATGAACTCTAGTGTTCATCAGCATTAACGTGGGAGAATGACAAAATAATGAGGCATGGAGTATGGAGTATGAAGCATGAGTTCAGAAATATACTTTCACATCAATAGTACGCAATAGATTTTGAGGCCATCTTCATTGGATTTAAGATACTACTAGAGATTCCTTTTAAATCCTCCCAAAAAGATGGTGTAATATCATCTCAAAATGTATAAAAGCCAATCTACAAAGTTCCTATGATTGATGATGAGCTTTTGAAATAAAGACATAGCCACAAATACTTGACCAAAACATTTGAAGAACATAAATTGACAAATTGAAGATAATGTGCTCTCACATTTTATTTTGTTTTTAGCCTAGTACTCGTAGTAGTCGTGATCGTGCACCAAATACAAAGTCCAATCAATAATAATGACTTTGATGATCATACCATATCATATCATTTCATACGCTCCTTTTTCACACTAGATCTTACTCATACGCCCTATTTTGAGTTTTCATCTATGTACCAAATAATCACATGTTCAAAATTCGTCACCACATATCATTTTTCCAATAAATCTTACGGAGTAGTATAAAATCTCTAAAATTCGATCGATTTAGTGGAACAGAAGATCTACACTCGGGCGGCTTTCTCCCAAGGACATGATGAAAGCCCTGCCCCCAATCTTTGTCCTCTACTTCTTCCACACCCTTAAACTTCACATGCTCCCAGACTCCACATCCTCTCTCCCAATTAAACAAATCTTGACTCTTTATTTTCTTTCTCTCTCTCTCTCTTCCTCAACTGTACTCTCTGACACTACTATTCAAATCATGAAACTCAGCTCCTAACTTTTCATTTTTCTTCCACTTTTACCCCTTGTTTTTACTTTCACTTCCTCACTAAATAGTTTGCATTTTTCTGTGCCCTTGTGAGTTGTTGCTTCTTCTGTTTCTGCTCACTCAGACACACTCCAACTCACTCACTTACTTTCTCTCTCAAATATTTCAACTTTTGGAGAGAGAAAGATGTCCCTTGTGAGATGATCTTTCACAGATTTAGCAAAACATCCAAGTACCAAACTTCTTCTAAAAGCTCACATAAACCCTTCATTTTCACCCCAAAAAATCTAACTTTTTTTTTTCTTCATCCTTTTTTTTTTTTATCCAATAATTTTAAAAATAAAATTCGGCATTTGGCATTTAATTCTCCCAACCCCATCTTCTGCTATTTTGCTAGTAGTAGCAATATTTCTAAATCTCTCATTTTTTTTTTGTTCTCACTCACCAAATTTCAACCAAAAGTTTCTATATTTTGAATAACACCCATTTCACTTATACTTCATTTTGCATCAATTTTTCAACTTACACTTACCCATAAAAATTTATCCTCTCAAGAAATGATTTAATACTTAATTACCCACTTAAAAAACCCCACAAAATCCCCCAAATTAATCTCCTCTGTTTTCCTCTGTTTTTCCAAAACAGAGCAAAATTTCTACTTGAAAAAAAAAAAAAGTTTTTACCAAAGTTCAAGCAAAACCCAGAAAAACCCACAAATTATTTCAAAGTTTAACCAAAACCCGGAAAAACCCACAAATTATTTCAAGTAAAAGTTTCAATTTTTACCTCATTTTCTTACACAAACTTGTAAAAGAAGTTACAAACTTTATGTGATTACACATGCATTAATGAGTTGGGTATCAGCTGATCTGAGTGGGAAATGGGGTGTACAATGTCAAACTTAGCGGCGAAGTTCGCATTTTTTCCGCCGTCTCCGGCGACATACGAGGTGAAAAAGAGGGATTCCGACGGCAAGTTTGTGGCGGTTTCGACGGCGGCGGCGGTGCCAATACCACAAGGAGATGACCCTTTGTTGAATGTTCATGTTATTGAGACTAAAAGAGGGAATAAGATTGTTGGCTTCTACTTGAAGAATCCTTATGCTAGACTTACTGTGCTTTACTCTCATGGAAATGCTGCTGACCTCGGTCAACTTTATGATCTCTTTGTTCAGCTCAAAATCAATCTCCGGGTCAACTTAATGGGGTCAGCCTTTTTTCCTCCCTCTCTTACTAAATCTTTTTTTTTTTTTTTTTTTTTTTTCTGATTCTGTAGTCGATAATGAGGCGCAAATGTCACTACAAAGGAACCTGAGGCGTAATGTACACAATAACAATAGTGAATAGACCATGTTTTTTTTTTGCTCAAGTGGGGTTTCCAAAGATCGAATCTTTACGCATGTTTTTAGCTAGTTTAGCTATTGTGAAAATTTAATCACTATTTTTGAGTGAATGTGAAGCTTTTTACTAGTATTTGTGTTGTTTTGTTTTATCTTCTAGTGACTTTTTATTACTTGGTTAAATTAGAAGCACTTGATGTTCACTTTTGTTGTTTGGTGGGGATTGATTTACTTTTTTACTGTGTTGTAAAAGTTATGTTTTCATGTTGTTGGACCATAATTTTTTTTGGTGAACAAATTAAAGCACAAATTTTGATCATCCCTTTTGTGAGAAAATGACTTTTTACACCTTGTGAGCTTATCAACAACTTTACCCATGTTTTTTTGTTTTTTTACTTTTTGGAAAAATTACGCTTGTGATTATGTAAAAAAAGGTTGTTTAATTAACTTTAGTTGTGTTTTTTCTGTTTTACTGTGAAGTTAATTATTTAGTTAATTTTTTTGGGGGGGGGGGAGGTTGTCGTAATTAGTCACGCACGCCCACTACACACTTCTTTTGATGCATTTCGTTTTCGAAAGTTTCGTTTGAAAAAGGCTAAAGCTATTGTAAGACAGAATCAGCTTTTAGGGTACTAGTGGCTCTAGGATAATACATGATCTTATTTTTGGAACTGTGAAGATTTTTCACATCAATAATGATGAATTCTTGCTTTTTTGAAATTTGTTTTTATCTGATTGTTATTGTTAAAGCTTTGAAACTATTCCGGTTTGATTTTACGTGTCGTGATCGCAATTTTCATTGTGGGTCATTCGTAAGCAGCCTTTTAACATAGGGGTAATTGTTGGGTGAGACTTGTGTACATCTGACCTCCCTATCTCGCCATAGGCGAGGGTGTTTGAAGCACTGGGGTAATGTTGTTGTTTATTGTACTTGTGGTGATCAAGTGTAGCAACATTGAGGCACACTGTGTGTAGTTGTTTGGGTTGGGTTTTGTCTCGAGTGCTTTTGCGTATAGTCATTATTTGAGATATTGCATAATTAGACAATTTTGATTGACATAAATGAAGTGCAAAGTTTATTTGTCATGCCGTCATGGTTTTGTCAAATTTCATGAAATGGTCTTGGTCACACTGACCTAAGAACTTAAGAAGAGAGAGAGAGAGAGAGAGAGAGAGAGAGAGTCATGTGATAAGTTCCAAGATATTTCATTTTAAACTGACTGGCAATGGGAAAGGTAACTCGATGGATGTTAGCAAACTCTCTCCTCATACCGATTTTGAATTTGCAAACTCTACTGTAATTAAAGAACCCTAATAATGACCTCAAAGAAAAAAAAAGAACCCCAATAATTTTTTTTTTAATTTGGAATAAACTACAATGTATTAGGCTAAAAGATTGTGATACATTTCATGCCTAAAATGCTAAGATTGTCATTGTTCTTCTAGGTATTCACTTTTTAACGAGCGCGCATTTCAATTCAGTATTGTCGTTTCATTTCGAATGGAGTCAAAGACTAACTATTCTTTGGCTTTGGGTTATAATGGAATAAAGCAAAATGTCTCAAAACCTATCTGCGCTTCTTGTATTGTGAATTAGTAGTTAGTCGGTGCGATTCTCAAAGCAATTTTCATGATGGGTCGTCCATACGTAGTCTCTCTATGTTTGAACGTAGGGGTAAGGCTTGCCTACATCCGACCTCCCTGAGCCTTTGAAGCGCTAGGGTAAAGATTGTTGTGAAATATTCAGTTACGTTCCTTGTGGGTCTATTCACCAGAACTGTTCATGTCGAGAGGTTTGTGTTTGAAGCGTGTTAGGATATGTATATGTATATATATTGTTCATTTCTTTGTTAGGGTCTAGTTGATTTGATAGGCTTGAAATTAATTGGTTGAAGGACATCCTTTGTAGTTTAGTTTGACTCCATGGTTATGTCCCATGACTGTTTATTTCGTTCTATGTGGCCGTTACTCGGTACTCTTTTCCTTATTTTGGTTTTCTAAATGTTTATACTTCTTTCTCCACTAATGTGCAGGTATGATTACTCTGGATATGGGGCATCTACTGGTAAGGTAGGCTACTATCCACACGAACCCAAGTTTACTTCTTCCATTTCTTGAGTTATAATCAACTTCATGTGAATTTGTGCTCCATTTATTTGTTCTTTATTCCATTGTTTTATCGGAAAGCTTAACTGCTAATCGACAACACATGATAATCTGTGTGATCGTGGTGAATAGAGTAGATGTCTATGTTAACAGCTAGGATCATGGACGATACTATTTTGGCCACCAAAGTGGAGTACTTTTTGTCAGTCTCATAGTATCACTGTGGTCCAGAAGCTTATAGCATGAATTGCTCCGTACCTCCATCCCTTGATCTTAATCCTTGGATTTCCCCAACCAGATGACTCTTTGGCTTAATACGATGTTGGGCTATTGGCTAAAGCTGTCTTACTGCTTAGGAATAAATAAGTCTTTCTATTAACTATGCGAAGGTCACATTTCTAGTTGGAGTTATCGCTCTTTTATCTGATATGTCTTCCCCTAATGCAGCCAAGTGAGGCAAACACATATGCAGATATAGAGGCTGTTTATCAGTGTCTTCAGACCGAATATGGAACTAGTCAAGAAGACTTGATTTTATATGGGCAGTCAGTTGGTAGTGGGCCCACTCTACACCTGGCAGCAAAGCTACCAAGGTTGAGGGGGGTGGTTTTGCACAGTGCCATCCTCTCTGGACTTCGTGTTCTATGTCATGTGAAGTTCTCATTTTGTTTTGATATTTATAGGGTAAGTGAGCTAATCTCCCCCCCCCCCCTCCTCGTTTTGTTATTGGTCTGAATACATCGATACTCCCATCAATTCAACCATTTCTTCCATTTTTTCTGTCAGTCATTTATTATAAGTCTTGCAGCTACGCCTTATAGTAGCTCATGTTCTGCCCTTTGGCAAGTATTATGGTTAACCATGATGATGCTTGTGATGCAGAACATTAGAAAAATTCGGAAAGTGAAGTGCCCTGTGCTGGTGATACATGTAAGTCCATTTTGATCCAATTAATATGCTATTTTATAGTTTTGTCTTTGATGCTATTGGCGTGATATTGGTAGATTTAGATAACAGCAACAACGTTCTCCTGGAGCTGGAGGTTAGATATAGGCAATCTTTCCCCGTTGTTAACACTTAAAAGCGTGTAGCATAACCCGTAATGGAAGTTGTATGGACAAATTTCGTCAACTGATTGCTACTCTATAATATAAGAAGCGCAAATCCACAATGGTCTAGTTGTTTGCGGAAGAACTTATCAGGTCATTAAGTGTACCTAGATCCTTATGATAAAATCATGTGGAATAAATGGCTCTCTGTTTTCAGGGGATAGTTTAGTTGTCAAGGTTCAGGGGATGTCCTTGTCTTTATGAGGTCTTCCGCCATACTTAACTACGCTAAAGTCAATGCTTAGAGTAGGTGTGAAATTACATTATTGATACGAAAAATGTATGCCATGACTAAAAAGGGTTTACGACAAATCACAAAAGCCTTCTATTTCTGGAGATCAATTCAAAAAACTGATGGATTTTAGACAACTTTGTCGTCATGGTTGTACTTTCTATATGATTAGGCGATTAGCTAATGACCTCTTTCTCATGGGAAGGGGGTGTGGGATTGTGGGGGATAATTGATAAAGTTGTTTGTGCGCCATCTGATATAGTGGTTTGATGGTTTAGCGTCAAACGTTTTGATTGGTTGAGGAGTACGAGGATGAACCTAAAGGCTTTCAATGGACCAAGTGGTTCACAATCGTATGACGTCTTCTTGTCTAATTATTATGGGGAGAGAACCGCAGTCTTAGAGAACTGACTTGTTGGGAGAGGGGTAGGAACTTAGGAAGGTACAACATGAACTTACATGATCAAGACAAGCAACCTTTTGGCTTATGCAATCAAACCTGTGGAGGTTTGTTAGTTAATTTAGCAGGGTAATTTTTGAAGCAAGAAGTTCTATCCAATGAAATTAGCTTGTATTCTTTCTATCCTGAAAAAATGGGTTTTGTTGTTGTTGTTGTAAAAGTCCACTTGGTTTTCTGGCTATATTGCATTTTGCATGGGTTTCTTTGGAGACGTAAGCATGTCAAGTTCTCTGCATTCTCACCTGAAAGACTCATTTACTCTATGCAGGGTACAGAAGATGATGTGGTTAACTGGTTACATGGAAATGGACTATGGAAGCGATCAAGGGAACCCTATGAGCCCTTATGGATAAAAGGTGGTGGACATTGCAACTTGGAGCTCTACCCAGATTACATCCGCCATCTTTGTCAATATGTCCATGAGATGGAAAGCATGAATACTGAAATACGGCTCAAAAAAATCAGGCAGATGCTTAATCTGCCCAAAAAATCCAGTAATCCTCCTACAGTGACAACCTGTAACAGGTCTTGTAGCTGTTGGGACTGCTGTAGTTGTTCTTGTAAAATGAAATGTTGGCGACCTCGCTGCCCAGATTTCTCAAACTGTTGCAGTTGTTTCCGGCGGCCAAAATGCTCGAGTTGCTGTATCCCCAGTTGCTTTAGATGTCCTAAACCTTCCTGCCCTAGTTGTTCATGCTGCAAAGGATGTTTTCCATGCAAGGGCTGCTGTTCGTGCAAAGGATGTTTTCCATGCGATGGCTGCTGTTCGTGCACAGGATGTTTTCCATGCAAAGGATGTTGTTCATTCAAAGGATGCTTTTCGTGCAAAGGATGTTTTTCATGCAAAGGATGTTTTTCGTGCAAGGGATGCTTTTCGTGGTTCTGTTGTAGCGACTGCTGTTCGTCCTCTACTCCTACTACAAACAGAAGGCAGGATGGTTAGTGGATCTGGATGTCTATGTGAGTTGTACAGTGTGTCCGAACTTGCTAATTCTTCATTTTTAAGTCTAATTTGTGCAGTATTTAGTGTATCAAAAAGGATTAGGAAGCTTTAGCTACCTTAAGTTACACAATTTGTTCTTCTTTCTTCCCCCCTCGTTATATTCTCATACATTTTTGTACTTGAAATATGTTGCTCCATTTTAGACTTTAGTTGGGAGTGATTACTTCATCTGAAACATTGTCGTTCACTAGTAAGCCGTCCCCGGTCTAGCCTCACCGAGTATTTCCTGACCTTAGTAATGTTTGCTGATGGGCCGAGAGTGGGCGCGCCTGAAGGTGGTGACTGTGCGCAGATTGCTCTTTGTGCACTTGCAATCTTGTAAGTTTTGAGGGTTCCAAATGATACGCTTGTGAGCTTCTGGGGTCAGTAACTCAGTATACTGTGAACCTGTAGGTTAAGACTTCATGTAATAGATCTTCTGGATATGAATCACAGAATTTCACTATTATCCTACTACGCGAAAGTAAAACTGAGTCTGCATGATTAGCACGGAAACATAAACGAGACAGGTTAGTGTCACGGGTTTTACAACCCGTTGATCTTTAACACGAATAAGAACATGGATTTTTGGGAGCTCTACAAAAGTGTCCCAAAGAAACACTAATAATAATTTGGGATCATTATGAGTCTTTAATAATATGGGAATTTCTTCGTTATTGGACACATAATTCATTTGTCTTTAAAGAGCATTACCACATGGGTCTCCATCACTAAGAATATGCGGCTAACAAGGTCGTAATCATCATCATGATTCATAGGTTTAAGAAATTAAATTCCCATAACTATCCAACAATCACGGCACGTAGTACATCACTCCCACATTCTCTTCAACATAGAAGCTCAATAATTTGATGGTAAACCATTACTAATATTTTTCTTTTATCTTGAAGGGTAAAAAACAAAGTTTTATATTTGGCGCTTCTAAAAAAAGATTTTACCTTGTACCCATATTTGTTACATCGAAAACATTACTTCCTCCGGTTGCTTTATGGCATAGGTATAACACACTTGGTGGTCGGTTCACCCCTACGACTATCGGTCTACACTTTATAGTTTACACGACCTCACTGGTGTAACGACCATCTAAACCAAATGCAATGGAGAGACGGCGAAACACAAAGTTAATACGACATATATAAAGGCATAGAACACTTAAAAAACTGATTACAAACTTTGTAGAGACTAGAGACATAGATTAGTGTACTTGTGAGTCATAAATGATTAAACATTTATAATTATATCCCTCTAGTTGACCATGAATTACAAATGGCCAAATGGGCAATATGGGAATTACGTTACGTGTGGGATTAACCATAAACGGCTAATGATGAACTCATTGTTTGGGCAAAAGCCCCAAAGCCGTGTTACGCTGACGCCGCCTTGTAAATGCGCGTGTAATGCTGCAATTTGTGTAGTACATTTGTTTTAATCAACATACTCCGTATATAGTCAATACGGAGTATACCTTTTACCTTAATTGAGTAGATCCCATTTTGCTTTTCTTATTCCGTAAATCATTTCTTGTGACGTACTTTAGCAATCGAGCTGGATTATGTTCAAATCTTCAAAACAATTTCAAACAATTTGATAGATACATACATGAACAACTCTAGGGAATGGAAAACGATTGTATGTTGATATGCAATAAACAAACAACTGGCTTTTATAATTCTGTATGTCAGTATGTATGTACTCGTGTATCTTGACTGATCAAACAAAATGGTAAGGCGGTGGGGATATGACTCGACAATTACAACACACAAGGAAGAACAATTTTATTACTTACTCTACTACAACAATAAACATCTTGATTGGTCGTCCGTTATCATACATTTTCATACTACAATCGCCACCTAATAACGCAATCTCACTTTCCATGAAAATGCACTCCCCATATGAAATTAATTGCATCAAAATAATATCATAGCCAAAATATTTCCTTAAAACCCATTTTAATTAAATGCAGCAAAACATGTTTTAAGGGAAAGCCGCGTCTAAACCGAGGGCTTTGTCCGAGATTTGACCCAAAAACATTCCGACATTCCATATTTACCCTTTGTCTTTGTCAACCATTTTTCTCCACTTTTTTTCAACTTTCTTAACTTTTCTGCTAAAAAATTCTGCTCTTTTTCTTAATTCTCCCAAAAAATCCCACAAAACCTTTTAAATCTACATCTAATTACTCCATTAAAAACCCATTTTTGTACCTTTTTAACATGATTAAACCACAAAGTTGGCATCTTTGATTAAATTATTTTAATTTAATTATAAGAATCAATTTTAAATAAAGAATTTTAGGATCTACTAAACACAAGTGGGGTTGTACTTGGTCACATGATAATTAGATTCAGTTTTATAAAATAATTGAGATTTGAAAGTGTTTATGTGATATGATGTTGATTTATACTGTTAAGACTAAGTCTAGTTGAACATTTCATTCAATTTTTATTTAATTTATTATTGTGGGAATTTTGGAGTGGTTGAAGAATTTTTGGGAGGTGAAGTGTATATCATACGATACACAAGGAAACCCCAATGTATGAACATTTGAAGTGTTCATATAGTAGTGAATAATACGCGGTCTTTTGTTTTTTTTATCAAATTTATTTATTTACCAACTAATTTTATTTTTTTGGGAATTTAACAAGTATTTTTTTTGGGGTCAAAAGGGTGAGCGAGCAATAGTTGTGGAGATCAACTCTTAAGAAACAGGTATGCAGCTTCTCTCTCACGCTTTGTTATAAGTTTAAAGAGTAATGGGGTTGGTTTTGAGTGTTGCACGTTTATGTCATAACTTTAGGTGAGCCTGCTTTGTTTAATTATTCCACAAAGTGAGCATTATTTGATATAAAAGTTATGCGCAACATGTCTGATATGTGATTCTATGTTTGGTAGATATATTTTTGATCTTATTAGGGTGAATGATTAAGGAAGAGGGGTGTGTCCATCTTATATCATAAGTAGAGCATTTTGATGTTTGTATAACATATGATTTGATTTCATTATTTCTTGATTTTGCTCAAAAAGTTTTCAAAGTTGAGAACTTTTTGGTGAAATATTGTGGAGAGGTAGAATTTGAGAGGATTTTTTTGGGAGAATTGGGTGTGTTTTGTTGAGGTAAAAGGAAGTCAATGCTGTCATATTGTTGAGTGTTTAGGATTTGATTAGGATCAAAGTGGTTAACCATGTTCAAACCGAGTCAATCGAATTTGTCTGATTCGTCTGATGTTCCTCCAGGGAGGCCAATGCGTCCACCACAGGTGACATTTGCTAGACGGACTCCGTCTGGCCGATATGTCAACTATTCTAGAGATAATCTATCAAGAGATGATCTTGATAGTGAGATTGGTAGTGTGGAGTTTATGAACTATACGGTTCATATTCCGCCCACACCTGATAATCAGCCCATGGACCCTACAATTTCACAGAGGGTGGAGGAGCAATATGTGTCCAATTCCCTCTTTACGGGTGGTTTCAATAGCAGTACTCGTGCTCACTTGATGGATAAAGTGACTGAGTCAGAGGTGACCCATCCTCAAATGGCTGGGGCAAAAGGGTCCTCTTGTCAGGTTCCGGGGTGTGATGGGAAGGTGATGAGTGATCAAAGGGGTGTTGATATACTTCCTTGCGAATGTGACTTTAAGATTTGTAGGGATTGTTATATTGATGCTGTCAAAGGCGGTGATGCGATGTGCCCGGGGTGTAAAGAGCCTTACAAGGAGACGGATTTGGATGAGAAGGCGGTTAATAGTTCGCAATTGCACTTGGAATCTTCAAAGCATGATAAACGTATGTCTTTGATGAAGTCTACCAAGTCGGGTTACATGAGGAGCCAGACTAATGGGGGAGAGTTTGATCATAATAGGTGGCTGTTTGAGACTAAGGGTACTTATGGCTATGGAAATGCGATTTGGCCAAAGGATGAAGGGTTTGGAAATGGTGGTGATGGTAATGGTGATGATGGCACTCGTGAACCATCTGAGTTTCTTAACAAACCTTGGAGGCCTCTTACTCGCAAATTGAGGATACCAGCGGGAGTTATCAGCCCTTACAGGTAATTTTAAGATCAATTTCTTGTGTTGATGTTCTAAATATGAAATTATGCCTATTATGATTTGACTGCCAAAGTGTAGAATTTGAATCTCTTGTCTTCTATAATTAATAGTTTTCGTGGAGTCAACTAGTCTGCTCAACTACAAACTTATTTTGCTATTGCAAGTCTGTTGTAAGAGTACTAAATCAAATCATTGTAGTGGTGCACTTCTTTGCGTGTTTATGACTGGCGTTACTCGGATTTTCTTTTTTGTCAACATGTCATGTAATAGATTTATACGGTTGTAAATAACTATAAGCCTTGAGATTGATTTATCACAGATTAATGAACATGTAGGTGGAGCACAACAAGATCATATCTGTAGTTGAACTTTGCTCCAGCGTTTTTATCTTTCACTGATAATTAGCTTATGATTGGTACTCAAAATGCTCTGATTTTTGAATGAAATATTCGAACTAA
>JBBYHQ010292707.1:0-21656 GCA_038382645.1 Spergularia azorica
AATTTGCACTCATTATTTCCCAATTTTCACTCATTATTTTCGCTCATTACTGTTCATGCGTGAACAGTAAACCGGGGTACGTAGCTCTAGGTACCCCCGGGGTACCTAATAATTTGCCCCCTAATTAACCCAGTCAACCCAGAAATCCGACACCCCCACCCACCCCCGTCAACCCATAAATCCGACACCCCCACCCACCTTGTCGACCCAGAAATCCGACACCCCCACCCACCCCGTCAACCCAAAAATTCGACCCCCTACCGACCTTGTCGACCAAGAAAGTCGACCCTACCGTGTAGACTCACAAATCCGACACCCCCACCCACCCTGTTGACCCAGAATTTTAACACCCCCACCTACCTCGTCGACCTAGAGATTCAACCCCTGACATGTCAATCAAATCAAATGACCCCCACACCTACCCCGTCGAGCAATCCTAACGAGCCACCGTGAAAGATACAACGAGAACTTCAATTTCGAACTTTATCTCCCTCTTATCCTTAATACCATGTTGTTCTTGTTGTTGAATATGTGACTTGTGAAGTAGGAGATCAGATGAGTGAGATAGGATATCAGACGAAGGAGATGAAGATGGCAAGACCGCAAGAGAGAGGTTAAATGCTGAAATGGAGTAAAATGACATATGAAGGGTATTTTAGTCTTTCTTCATTTTTTAATTGTTGCATTTAGACCCTTTTGTTGTTGTATTTAAACTTTTTTTTTTTGGTGAAAAAGAATTCATTCTGAATCTGTTACAATATTTATTTGCAAAATTTATATGGCTCGAGGATCAAGGTTGGCCTAATGGTTAGTAATTCAACCTGCTTGGAGTTTGTCCCGGGTTCAAGTCCTCATACCCCCACCCACGCATCATTAGCTGCTCCTTTGTACAAAAATAATAAAATTGATATGGGTCGGGTCAAAGACATGTAACCTGCCCAGCCCATTGATGTGAACAAGTGAACCGACCCGACCGCACTTGTTTAGAATTGACTCGGGCATGATCCGACCCTGATTCCTACGGCGATCCACTTGACGCGTATGCTAATCTAACACTAACAAATTAAGAGTTTTTGCAGCGGAATTACAACTAAAAGACTTAGGTGTCGTTCGGTATGGTTGCTGTTTCTGGTTTTTTGTTTTTTTTTGGAGAAAAATAATCAAAACGTGTTCGGCAAAAATTGTTGCCAAAAACAAAGTCTGCTCAATTGTGTGAATAATTTGTCCGTTTTCTCAAACATATTTTTATCATTTTCAAAAAAAGATTTCAGTTTAAAAGTTTTAACCTTCCCCATATATGTTACATGGGCCCTCCTCGATATCATCGCCGTCAAGGACTCAAGTTTCAACAACCTCCGGCGACAAACAATCGTGTACTCCACCGACTACTCCGGCACCGATTCTTTGGTCGACGACAAAGACGATGAGAAGAAGACCTCCGTTTTGCCTGTTTTTCTCTACCGTTTAGAGGATAGTACAGTGGGTTGTTGTGGTTGTGGCCTTTGAAAAGAGAAGTCAAAGGCCGATGGAGCGAAGAAGAGATTTGCTCTTGGTGGAGCGATGACTGGTGTTAGATGGTGGTGACTGGCGTTAGACGCTGGTGACTGGTGGCGTGGTGGGTTGAAAGCTGGTTTGGATAAGAAGGAGGGAGTGGGTTGTGCAATGGTGAGGACGTGAGGTGTGAGTCTCAAGGAGAGAGTAAAAATTGTTTTGCGATAATACTGTTGGTGTAGTTGGAATGAGTGATTTAAATTGTTTTTAAAATTTTCAAGAATCCAAAACAAAATCTGTTTCCAGTTTTTCAAAAACAAAAAACAAAAAATAAAAAACGATACCGAACAAACTCTTATTTTTGTGTTTATATGAACGAAAAACGAACTAAAGATATGAATGGCGCCCCTAGTTACCAACTAAGAATCCAAACTACAATTTCAAAGCTTGATTCTATGTTACCAACTTATATGAATCTTGCCTATCTATTGGTTGTCTAATCCCCTAGCCAATCTTTAGACTAGTGATAAACGTGTTGGTGAACGCATCCACTCAAATCCTCGCAAGGACACAATATTGAAGGAAACACCCTTCGACTCTTCGATATTAATTCTCAATGTGTAAAACTGTCTCCAACAATACAATAAGACTCCCTATTTATACTAAATAGACTCTATGGAATAAGGTAAAGTTCTATTGTAGATCTTTCCGTAATTCCAACTCACTAGATCGAATTAGGTTGCTTTCCTAATTACTACTAAAACAACTTGGAAACCTCAAAGGCTCCTTTATTATTAGGAAACTAAATAATAATAAGAGTTATATCTACAAAGAACTTCCTTAGCTTTGACGTGCATAGCTTGGGAACTAAACCCATTGCTCCCATGCATCAGACCCACACCGTTGGACAAGCATAGTCAGTACGGTGGTCGGTACGGTGAGGGGCGAAGGGGGCAATCGAGTATGTGGGAGCGAGAGTCGGCAAGAGTGAGACTAATATTTTAAGGGTGAAAGCGCAACATAACCCAATATTCTGATTTGTGTCTTGTACGTGTTCAATTTGATAAACCGATAGACCCAAATATACGAGTAGTAATTTTTATACTTTTCTGACTAGAGTGTAAAAATGAACCCTGAAAATAAATGACGGGGAGGGAAGAGAGTGGGTTATCGGCGGTCTAGGTTAAATGTGGGAGAAGAAGAAGAGGAAAATGTGCGCGGTGGAGGAGAGGGTGAAGCGGGCAATCGATGTCTAACAAAGAGTCGTTGTAGAAGGGCGTGTTGATTGGTGGTGATAGTGATGAGATATGCGTAGCGGCTGTGGCTGTGAGGTGACACGGGGTAGGGAAGTGGGAGAAGAGAGAAAATAAGAGGGGGTTAAGTTGAAATCGAGTGGCGGATCTTCCTTAGGCTGGAGGGGGGCCAGGCCCCTGCCAGCTTTCGGGATTTCTACATTTTACAGTGCAATAATATCACATGGCCCCCCCTTGCTCAGTGGAAAGATCAATATATTATGAAAAGGAGGTTGGTGGTTCGAATCCCGTCCCCTGCTATTTTTTTTAGCAAGCTCCGCCACTGTTGATATCTATACTATACCTTTAATAGGCTAGTATTCCAGCTTATATGGCGTGTTTTTGTAGCATTGGCAGAAAAAGAAAAAAAAAGCCATAGCCAGCTATCATCTTCTTATTACACTCATAATCTTTGCCCTTCCGGGGGGGAACTTCATACATTACTTTCAAAGGTAACAGTATAATAAATCCCAAACTTTTGGCCTTCCATCTTCCCTTCCCTTTATCTTCCCCTTCGTCTCTCTGTATTGCATTGTACTCTTTGCTATTCCTCTCCCCTTATCCATCAACTGAAACAAGTTACCCATATTTAAACACTTCCATTCCCTTTCACTTTCCCTTTCCCTTTCTCGTCTTCTTCCCTTACCCCATGTTGTTTTTGCTTGCTTTTTGTATCGAATTGATCATAGCGTGATGATTTAGTATCAATTTTAAAATCAGTTTTTTTTTTTTGTTTCTAATTCTAATTGTTGATATTCATACTGATTTTTGGTAATTTATTTGGATTATTATTGCAGAAATATGAGATATTAGGGGAGCAAATCATAATACATGAAATTTAGCTTCAAAGTATGACAAAAGATTATATTCAGCGCAATTCGAATTCTGTGCTTTCTCTTTGATAATTCCATGTCCTATTTGTTCTCGTGGGTTCAATTTTTCCTCTTTCCATTACATTTTATTTCGAATCGGTGCTGAAATGAATTTTTTTTTTTAGGTTTTGGGTCTCATAATTAGTTGATTGTATCCGGGTGATGAAATTTCAGGACATTTATAGGAAGATGGAGTCCTACACCGTTGTATATCACCTGCAATCCATGGCCGAAGTCAAAGTTTATGGAGTTAGGGAGGAGGTAAGTATCAATGATGAGGTTTTTTAAAATATAAATAATATTTTGTTTACTCACTTTTGAGTGCATTCGTTCAACTTTCTTTCTCTGATTCTTCCAAACAAAATGAGGTAATTTTTTAGTTTATTTGTCTGGTTTTCTTTTCCAAAACCCAGATTTTGCAATTTGATTATTATGGACAAAAATTAAGAATTTAATGGAATTATGATGGAGTAATTTTAAGATTTAATTTATTTAGTGTTTTGCAAGTTTGGATTTTTGGTGGTAGTGGCGGCGGAATCTGGAGAAGGCGACTGCTTTTTTAGTGGTAGTAGCGGCGGAATCTGTAGAAGGCCACTGCTTCGAGGTAGCGACGCCGGAGCTATCGAGATCAATGGCGGAGGATACAAGATGTCAAGATTAATGGAGAGATGAGAGAGAAAGAGCGGAAAATGGGGATGTTAATTTTTTTTTTGTTTTTATTGTTGTTGAAAGCTCAGCAAAAGCAACAAGATCATGAGATTGCTGGCAGCTACTAATTGGAAACCTTTGTCCCTGTTTTTGTAGTTAACTCGATCGTACACCCCGAATCTCGATTTTATGGCAACTACAAAGCATGGTAAATTCTGATCCAAGTTGCTGATTCAAGTATAATAATGTTGATTGATACTAAAAATGATTTTACTGCTACTTTTCGTCTGTTGGTGAATGTTAGTTCGTGAGATGATCATAGAGACTCAACAGAGGGTAATTTTAGCATTGTTCTTAAGTTTTAGTTACTGTAATCAAGCATTTTGATTTAATTACGAATTTACAATGTTGAGTCACATTTAATGTTTGCAAAGAAATTTTAATTCACTATATTTGATTAACAACAACAATTCTCTATGTACAGTTTGCAGGAGGTAAATAGAATGAATGCCGTATTTAGCAGTCCTGCTTTCCAGTCAGATCCTCTTGCCGTCTTGCATCAGCATTTGCAGAGTACACTACCTGCTTCGGAAGAAATGCCAAGGAAGAAGTCCAAAGATGACGCAAAGAGGAAAAGAAAGAAGAAATCAAAATCTTCATCAGCACCTCAATCAATGGAGCTCTGAATGTTGAATGTTGGTATCTGAGGACATGGGTTGCAATTTACTACTGCTATACGGGACATGATGCAAATTGGAAAATAAAGAAACACAAAGTCTTTTGTTAGCAATTCAATCGAAGGAGATTTGAATGTCGGGTTTGGATACAGGTCACAACTCAACTTACTACTATATACACACCAACAAACATACATGAGTGTCATTTTTTTTTGAAGTCAGGAGTGACATTTTTGTTATCCAAATAGTCCACTTTTTTTTTTAAATACAAACTTCTTCCGAATAGCGTTGTTGGATCAATAATTAGGTGATGAACCAACATTGATGATCGTTTTTTTAGTATTACTCTTTCCCTATATGTAAATATTGTAAATTCTCATTTCAGAACCGAGAAAAGAGCAAAAATGATCGCAAGTTGCGCCTTCATGATGAAATTTTAAGACTTACTAAACAAATTACAAATACAACCCCGTGATTACACGGGTGCAAAAACTAGTTCCTTTTTATTGTTGGTATGATCTATCTATACTATACCTTTAATAGGCTAAAGCCAAGATGATGTGGCGGAATGCTAGAGCGTTGCTGGAAAAAAAAAAGTCACATCACGGCTGATTTGTCGTCTCTTGAATACACTCTCATTTGTTCTTATCCACGTCATTTTCATAACCTCTTTATTCATTCGTGTTCCCCCGTCATAAACTAACTCTCCCTTTTCCTTCTCTCTATTACTATGTTCACCCTCCACCTTCTTCCTACTCTAAGTGTCTCTCCGCCTTCCCGACCTTCCACCTTCCTAATTAGAAAACGTTAACTCTTCTTCCATGAATCCGTTCACTTTCCACATTTTCGTCTTTTATTCGCATTTCAGTTTTCCGCTATTAAAGATGATGATGCGAATGCTTATCAAATGACAATTAAAGGGGTTGCCGAAGAGGGATTTCACTGGAATTATTGAGGTATTCTAATACTTTTCTTATCAAATCTATATATAACTAATAATGGGCTAACACACATCATACATGACGTTACCTTAGCGATTGTCCACGTATAAAAGCCACCTAAATGCTTATGTGTCAGTGTCAGCTTAAAATCACATCACAACAACTTATAAATAAGAGTTATCAAACCCTTAATTTGCCACTTAAACGTTATAAAACACTTCATATTCTTAGAATAAAGTTCCATTATTATCTCCATTAGTTATTTTAATGATGATATTAAGTATTGTGTCTCTTGGCTTTTCGTTTGCCAACTTTGTCGGTTACACATCAGTGTAAGGGAGTATATATACCTTTGTCCTTTACTTGATTTTAGAGAAAAAATATGCATGCACGTACACATATACAGTGAAAACTATTTCAAAAGAAAGAAATCCAATTGTGATGAGAGTCTGAAAATGGTGGAGAGGGGTTTCTCATACAACGAATGTATATTAAAGAGTAGTGTTTTATTTTCTAATCGTAGAAATACTTTGTATAGTGTGAGGTTGTACTCCCAAGTTATTAAGTTTAGTTCAAGCTTGATATTGTATTTTCAAATAGTTATTTGATATTCAAATTGTATTTATAATTGAACTTAATCGTTCGGGTCAGCTATTTATTTTATTTTATTTTACAATTGAATAGATTATTTGGATTTTTACCTAGCAAATTACTATAAATACTAAATCATCAGTCGTACTAAACTACAATAGTAGCTTTTTTGCTCGATACGATAAGTATTGGTCATAACAAGATTATATTGTGAGTGCGCTTAATGAGATTTTTGGTAAATAATGAACTCTATCGTTTCGATGTAGAAAATCTACTTTTGACACAGAACCGAGCATAATTTTCAAGTGTATATGACGTCAAACTCTAGAACATACTTGATTGTTAACCCCGTTCTCTATTTACTCCGCTCATACAATTTCGAGAAAGGTACATATGAATACGAAAACAACAATTTAGAAAGAATAATCTACATGGGGTGATTTCTTAGGTCAAAAACCAAACTTTTGGTGAAGGTGCATGACGCTATGATAGATCACATAAAGTTTGTCTGACAGATATCGTCTACAATTTCCATTTAAAAAAAGCAAAAAGTAAACTAGTGAATTCACGGACGCAGAAACTGGTTGTTATTATTATTTTTTTTTTTGCAAGAATTTTGTACTTTATTCATCCAAATCGGGAAAATAAAGACCTCCTTACAAAAAGCGCCACTAATCAACAAAAACAAAGCCAAACAAATTGAACCTAATGAGCTTGCTCTAAACTATCTATAACCTCCTCCGAGTACAATAAAACAGTCTAACACAGATTACAAACTTAATTTGCCTTACAAGCCACTCAGAATCATGCTCCACATCTTGGAAAATCCTATAATTTCTTTCACGCCAAATGAAGTAAGTTCTTGTTGTGATGCTACAAACAGCCCATCTATGGCGCCAACTTTTCTTGTTTTTCTTCTTCCCCAACCATTCTATCGCCTGATTTATGTCATTACTTTGAAGGCTCATACCAATCCAGCTTTTGACTTTGCCCGAAACTTCAGCTGCATAAGTGCAACCAAAGAACAGGTGTCTATGCGATTCAGCTGCATTTTTGCATAGAACACACCTATTAACCAGCTGCAATCCTCTTTTGACAATGTTGTCTACTGTAGCAAGCTTCCTCTGCATGGGCATTGCAGTAGTGAAGCTGCTTTTGGGAAGATTAATGCTGCTCCAAACCACTCTGTGCCATCTCACTTCAGGAAGTTTGAGTCGAAAAAAATTGTAGGCTGCCTGAATGTCATACTTATTACCTTTAGACCAGGATTTAACAGTTGAGCATAAATCTCCTCCATTAAGCTTCACTATCATCTCATCCTTCACCCTAATGATACTTCTCCAGTTTTCTGAGTCACTGCTCTTAGACCAAACATCAATCAAAGAGTTGTTCTTGAGCCTATATGGCCTAATCCAGTCTTCCCATAAACCACTGTGACCATTAGCCAATTTCCAAATCCATTTAGCAAGTAGAGCCTTATTCCAAGCTAGGACCTCCTTAATGCTCAAACCTCCCTCAGTTTTTGGAGTACAAATGCTTATCCAACTTTTGTACTACATTTTCCTCTCTCCCTGCCTGATATTCCAAAGAAAGTTTTTGCTGATTCTGTGGATTGTCTTGACAATACCCTTTGGGAGCAAAAAGCCAGCACACCAGAAATTTTCCATGCCAAATATAACTGAATTAATCAGTTGAACTTTCCCTGCATAAGATAAATTCTTAGCAGACCAGCATTCAGTGGAGTACTGAATTTTGCTCACCAATTGCTCATACATGTCACTTGTAAGTCTAGCAGAGTTCAAAGGTATTCCCAAATACCTGAAGGGAAAAGAGCCTTCATTAAACCCTGTAATTCGGACAATATCAAATCTGATAATGTCTTGAACACCAGCAAAATAGATGTCAGTTTTAGAGTGGTTTGCCTGCAGACCTGAAACCCTTGCAAACTTATCTAAGCAGTGCACTGCATAGCAGCAGCTACTGAGGGCAGATCACCCCTGGTGAAAACCATTAGATCATCAGCAAACACTAGATGAGTTAGCTTGATCTTTGAACATTGGGGGTGGTAAGAAAACTGAGGAGAGCACTTCATATTCCTTAAGTATCTTGATAAAATTTCCATGCTAAGGACAAAGATATAAGGAGAAAGTGGATCTCCTTGCCTTAGACCATTCATACCCTTAAAAAATCCTTCATAAGTGCCATTAATCGTCAAAGAGAACCAGGTAGAGGTAAGACAGCTGCAGTCCCAGTTTATAAACAGAGGAGGAAAATTGTAGATGCTCAGCATATCTCTGATAAAGTCCTAATTCAGTGAGTCAAATGCCTTCCTAATGTCAATTTTTAGAAGACATCTAGGAGAAACATTCTTGAGTAAGTAGCCTTTGACTAAACCTTGAGAGATAGCAATATTATCAAAGATGCTTCTCCCAGAAGTAAATGCTGCCTGTTGCTTACCAACAATCAACTCCAAGGTGCCCTTTAATCTATTAGCAAGAATCTTACTAATGATTTTGTAGACAGTAGAGCAGCAGGCTATTAGTCTGTAGTCTGCCACAGTGGCTGCATTAAGCTTTTTAGGAATCAAGGTGATCATAGTAGCATTTAGTTTCTTAGGCATCTGATGCTTGTCAAAGAAGTGCAAAATGGCTTTAACCAAATCTCTCTCTACAATGTCCCAAGTTTTCTGAAAAACCCCAGCATTAAACCCATCTTGGCCTGGGCTCTTGTCAAGGCTCATGCTGAAAAGAGCCTCTTTAATCTCATCTTTGGTAACCTGCCTTATCAACTCATCATATGTCTCTGTTGGTAGACACCTGTTTTCAGAAAATCTGCATCCATAGCCTCTACTTGTTGAGCAGTGCCAAGTAAACTCTTGTAAAACTCTATAAAAGCATTTTAAAAACTCTATAGTTAGGATGATCAGCCTAGCAGTTTAAAAATCTGAAGGTTTTGGGAATTTTTTTTGTTCTCAGCAATTGTAACAACTATAGGGCTGTGGTCAGATACTCCATTTGGCTGAAAGTCAGCTTGAGAGTTAGGATGCTTCATAACCCAGGTAGAATTTACCACAACTCTGTCTAATTTCCCCCAAGTCCTATTATCACCCTCTTGATTATTGTTCCAAGTGAAGTCACAGCCAATCTGCTTCATATCCTCTAACCCACACCTTGACAGACATAAATTGAAGTCATCCATATCTGTCTGTATAGGTTGAGACCTCCCAAGCCTCTCAGTGATCCATCTAACAATAGTAAAATCACCCAAAGCAATCCATGGATGCTGCTGCTGACAACAACTTTCCAGATCAGTCCAAAGCTGCTTCCTATCATTGGCATCATTACTTCCATAAACAAATGAAGCATAGATTTCAACTTTAGGAGACAGGTGACTGATTTTGCAGTGAATGAGCTGACTAGTGGTCTTCATAATATCTACTTTAGCATAGCCTGAATTTCAAAGAATCCATATTCTACCATTGTAGTGATAGCTGTAATTGGATACAGCTTGAAAATGCCCAAAACTCCTTTTAAGGATTCCAGGAGCTTTATTTTCCTTCACTCTTGTTTCAAAAACTCCTAAAATACTCAACTTATTCTTCAGGAGGAGGTTTCTCACCTCCTGCTGTTTGAGGACTTAATTCAGTCCTCTAATGTTCCATGCTCCAATCAACATAATGGAGGAGGATCTGGGTCTCCATCTTCCTCTAAAAAATTCTGCACCACATTTAACCCTTGGATTTCATCCCTCCCTTTTTCAGCTACACCTGAAGTCATGAAAACTTTAAAGCTGTTGCTGAGAGTGGTAGGCTGGACTGTATCTTGTGGCCTGGTTTTCTGCCCTCCACCACTTTTCCTTTTCCTGAACCCCATTTCATCAACACTATACTTCCCAATATCCTCAGCAGGAGAAGTGGGAGGAGTAGCATGACAAGGCTCATCCACTACTACTTGTGCTTGCACAATAGGAATTTGAATATCTGCTACTTCCTTATTCTCTGTCACTACAGGTTTATAAACCTTGCCTGGCTTTGGTGCATTCTTCCTATTGAGTTTGCTGCTTTGAGATAAGTGACCCAATTTCTTGCAAGATTTGCAATAATAAGGCACCCACTCATAGTCGACTCTCTGAGCAATTTGACCACAATGAGGTGTGTTTATATACACTTCATCAGGCAAATCTTGTGAGACATCAACCTCAATTAGAATTCAAGCAAAGGACAGTTTTTCCTAGTGTGTTGTTGTGTGATCAGCACACATAGGTTTTCCCAGTTTGCTGCCAATTTTACTTAGAGCATGATCACTCCATAACCATGGATCAAGATTCGGCAATAAAACCCAAACAAGAATGCAAGTTATACACTCCAGCTCCTGAGAAATTGCCGGATTCCAAGGTTTCAAAATCAGAGGATTTCCACCAAGTTTCCAAGGCCCAGCTTTCATAACTTCATTCATCTCATTCTCACTCAAGAAATTAAATGTAAACCATCCTCTTCTAAGATATTTCACTATTGGCTTGCCCAGATTTCCCCAATTTTTGTTTGCAAATTCTGTCAAATCCTTGACAGAGGGCTTCCCACCAATCACATTTCCTATCAGAGTATGTTTCCATTTTTCAAGCTCACCTGAATATCAGACTCCTCAATGGTAATTTCATTGTCCTTTCCAACACTTTCATCATAATACAATTTCATATCCATCTTAGAATTAGCCTTAACAACATTATTCCAAGCTTTCTCACCAGTTTTCCCATTACCCTCTAAGCCATTCTTAACAATTTTCCCCAAATTCTCTAAATTAACAGCATTAACAATAGTATCCATGGAGGAATTGGGATTCTTAGCAGCTTTGGAGAGAGCTGAGGTAAGAACATCAGCAAATAACAGAGGGTTTGGTTTTTCGCCCAGCTGGGTATTTGTTTGCGGCTCCGATTCTCCACCATAAATTCCAATACTAGTATCTTCCTCTTCCTCGTGAGCTGGGTCGTCTGCTGGTGGTGTTTGTTTTTTAGGCCGCCCTGGTCGCCGGCCGTTAGCCATGAACCTAGTTTTCCGAGTCAGGTGTCCGTACAGTCTATTTCCTAGAGGAGAAGCTCTCCTTTTTCATGACTTTTTTTGAAATCTCTAATAAAAAAACTATGCTTTGTTTTTTTGTCTATTTTATTGAATTACCTCTGTATTTGTTTTTATTTTTTATTTTCTTAATATGCATTGTATCATTTTTCTTTCCACTTCTCTCCATTAATTCACCTATCCAAACAAGGGGAGTTGATTAACCTCTCACTCCCCTCCCTATCCCTCTCAAAATGCTATACAAACAAAGCCTTAAATATGAACATAAATTTCACCCTATTCCGTTACCTATAATAGGAGATATGAGTTCTCAAAGTTTAGCTCTATAATATGAAATTCCTGTGGATTTTGTGGGCATCATGTCTTTAAGCTTAATTGCAAGTTTTTGAAGGCTCGTTAATGTTAATTTCAAAGCCATGAGTTAGTTCAGTCTCTGAGGGCCCGTTCGGTGTCACTGCCGATTTCAGTTTTTATGTGTAAAAAATTTAGTTAAATAAGTTACAAAATTAACTTTAAATTGTTTGACTGTATAATAGTCATATAGAAAATGAAAACTGAAAACCACTTTTTCTGGTTTTCTAAAACGGCACTATGGTTATCAAAAAAACAGAAAATTGAAAACGGAAACGATACCAAAGTGCATAAAACATAGGAAACGGAGGTCGTTGATCTTCCTAAGAGTCTCTAATATTTGAGTGGGAAAACTGACCTCTGAAATTCATTCACACTAGCTAGTGAGCTCTTGAGATTTTCAAAGTTTGTATTTTAGTCCAAACCTGATTCAACGTAATTTCTTTTCATTCTTATATCAAACACCATCCTATGATTCATTTCTTATCAATTAGGTGCAATTGATTTAAAACACGAGCATTAAAATTACGACAACTTAATTATTGGTCGAAATATGTGCATTGATGCAACCCTTGGGCACAACTTCCTAACCCTTAAAAACGTCATTGATAAATATGTAAGAATAATATATCAAGTGCTCTTTTTGTGGATCAATACCTTAAGAAGTGTGGAAATTTGTACACATTTTGACAACGAATATATATGCAAAATTTGTAATGTTTCGTCCTCTGAAAAAAAAAATGATCTTGATCCGAATATGGTTTGTCATGGAATTAGCGTGATTTCTAAGAAAGTGATGAGCTCGTATGTTACTTTTTCAAGGTTCATATTCTTATTAAGACAAGTTAAAGCCATGCTGATCACTAAAATGAAAGTTTTCGGCAAAGGAATCCATTCTCGCTATAGAGCTACGCAGAGTCATATTATTTGTGTCATAACTTTTTCAATACTTATCTCTTGATAGTCATTCAACATGGACGTGAAAGATTTCTTTCTTATCTTTCCAATGACTACTCTTGAGCTACAAGGTAACGTGTTTCCAAGAAGTTGTGATATTAACAATCAAGACTGCCAGAAATGATGTAGTTCGCGAGGCATGGATGTATTGATAATGGAAAAGGCCAGCTCTAAATTGACCTTCTTGCTGCATTAAAGAAGATACCAAATAAATCTATTATCATCTTTATTTCATTCTTATTTTGTTACTTGTTTTGCCTTCCATATTTTCAGTTTTAGAGCAAGTATATTGCTATGTTAGGATTAGCTATATTCTTTGCTTATCTTAAGAAGATTTTTATTTGTTTTCCTTATTTTGGGTTATTGTTATAAAACCCACATATATATCATGTATTGCATTCTTCAGACTTTGATGAAGAAAAAAACCCAGAAAACCGATCAAGCTCTGATCACCAATCTTCGAGTTGATTGTTATTTCAATTCGGAACTTTGAACTTCAGTTTGCGCAATTGAGTTCATAGGATTAATACTTAGGCGAGGTAGTCTAGGTTTAATCACCCTAGTTCTCGAAGTATAGGTCTTCGAGTCCATATCCTTTTTTTGTTTTGCTATTTACTACCACACACGTTTGATCACTCGCAACTTTCGCCAAAATTCATGAAATCGCTTCCGCACCGTTTTCACTCGTATCAGATCTCATAGGTGGAGGTATGCAAATATATTTCGTTGATATTTTACCCTTATTTTTGAGATATTATGATTGTCTTCCTTATGTATTAGACCATTTCAATTTTGTATCCATATTAGCTTCTTCCTTTTTATAATTGATAGACTGATAGTGCATGGTAGAATAATGGGAACATTTATTTTTACGTTTTTTTTTTTTTGAAGAGATATTACTTATTTCATGTTGATTTCATACGTTGTTTCAAATATAATATTTTATCTAACCTTCATGAAATTTTTGTTTTTGTACGTGTGTGATTAGTGCTCTAATAAAGGGCGTATAGGCGTACAACGATTCAAACTCGAGTAACACAGTTCAAACAACTAGGAAATTGAAGAATATTTATGGGCAAGTTTGAAACACTATGGCTTTGGAAATTTGGAAAGAGGAGGGACATGGTAAATACAAAAATAAAAAAATGTTCACAGATACTTAAAAGCCCGATAAAACTAAAAATAATCATGCGTTCGTGTGTCGAAGAGTGAAAAAATGTTTTGCGCATCAGTTCTCAAAAGGTTCTTAGGGCTATCAAATGAGACCTTCTGGACGCATGCAATAAATTTTCCGAAAGATAAAAGACTGAACCAAAACACTGAGTTGGAATCAATAATATATTAGCGTAGGGGTGAGCAAAAAAAGCGGGAACCCGGAACCGGACCCGCTTTGGACCCGCCGGGTCCGGAACCGTTGTCTAAGGGTATGGGTCTGGTTCCAGATCCTGAAATGTAGGACCAGTTGACAACGAGTCCGGTTCCGGTTCCTGAAAATTGGGACCCGTTACCTGCCGGGTACCCGTTATAAAACACGTTCAAACGGGTGCCCGTAACTGTAAAGTTGAGGAAGTGATACAAAAAATATATAAAAAAAAAAAATTTTGAAAAAAAATCAGTAAATTGTAAACCTAATTGTCAATATGTCTTCATCTCTTCATTTGTTGTACGCCTCCCTCTCAGTCACTCACCAAACTTCATGTCTCTCACTCCTACCAAACTCCCAGTCACTCACTCCAGCAAATTCCCAAAATAATTCATTCTTCGATCAATCCCAACATCAAACTCCGATTAAAGTCCGATCAAACTCCGATCCCAACAGTAAGTTTCTAATTTCGTATTGCATTTTTTATTTAATTCTAATCTGATTTTGTGCATTTCTTATTCAATTCGTTTCTGATTTTATTCAATCAAATTGATATTATTGATTGAATGTTTTGTATAAATTACTTCGAATTATTGACTCATATAAACGATTTTTCACTCATTTGATATGATTTTTCACAAATCATTTCATATTAATACCTAATTTTTGGTATGATTTGTTTGATAGTTTTATGGATGACGTTGTTCATGTCGATGGGGAGAGTGAAGTCAACATGCAATCTGCAAATATAAGGAAAGTAGGGGGCAAGCGAAAATCAGTGTAAATGCAACGGGTACCCGGGACCCGTTGTGGTTGTGGACGGGTCCGGTTCCAATATTTCAGGAACCGTTGAATCACGGGTACGGGTCCGGTTCCAAGGGGTCGAAACGGGTACCCGCTCTTGCTCACCCCTAGTAGATAGAATAAGTGGGTATTGAATCACAAAGAAGAGGGGAAAGTCTAACTTGCAATTAATTTCATTTTCTTGGTTATTATTTTTTTTTGAAGGGAAACATTTGAAACTTTTCATTCCATGATTGCTCTAAGAAATTAGTAGCAGCTAAATCTAGTACAGACTCGGGGCCACTATCAATCAACACCCTCGCCGAGTACTCAACTAGACTCATATGCGCGGCCTCGTGGGCCGCCTTATTACCACTACGACGAATATGGCTGAAAGTACAAGAATTAAACCTACGAGATAAATTAAACACATATAAAACTGCTAGACCATAATAATTCTAAGCAAAACTCCTATGATTAAGTGCATCAACTAATCGCAGCGAGTCCGATTCAAGAACATCATTCTCCAAGCCCTCTTTACACCACACTACTTCAGGTTCCCACCTCGCTCTCACCTGTTACACCCCACGCTCCTCACAGACCCTTGGTGGTTCCTAATCACCACCCCCATTCCCGACCCCGCGTCATCAAGCACCGCCCCATCCGAGTTGATTTTCGTAACCCCCGGATTAGGTCGCTTCCATTTCTCACCGCCACATTCACCTCCTCCATTCCCATCCCTCCGGTTACCCTTCAAATTCGCCTCCCCATACGCCTCAAAGTAACTACGAGCCCTCGCCACCACTCGGCACCTCCATGAGTCTCCTCATTCGTCGCAACCCATATGGACAAGGCCACCTTCATATGGAGCAGCCCACGACTACCTACACCCTCACCACACCATTTCTCTGCAATCTCCCGTCCACAACGACACACTTCCCACTTCTCTACATCCTCCCCGAACTCTGCCCACACCTCTCTTGCTCTCGGACATAAGACCAGAGCGAGAACGCTCTCGACCGCAACTTGGAATCTCAGGTATGTAAGGTCTGCAGCCTCTATGCGTCGTTGGATATTTGTCCTAGTGGGTAGAGCACCCATACACAGCCTCCAAGCGAACATTCTCACTTTTGGCGAAATCGTCATCTTCCACAACCTTCTCCACCAATCCTCACCCATCTTCCTCGAACTACTCCTCACCCCCCCTTTCTCCATACAAATTCTATTCCTCCCAAAGTGATATCATGTCCTCACAATATATTCCCCATCTTTGCTAAAATGCCAAATTAGTTTATCACACCCCCCATTCGATGCAAGGGGAATATTCAAAACTTCATCGGCTTCGACTTTTAGCAAAAAGTTGCGCACTAGGCTCTCCTTCACTACCAGGTTTGGGAGGGCACATCAAATCGCCCTCTTTGATCGAAAATCTCCTCCTTTGATATGAAAAGGGCGATAGAAACTGCCCTTTGATTCGCCCAATTTATGGCGTTGTATTAAATCTAATGGGGCGATTTCATGACTCGCCCCTTCTGATAGGTATCAATTAAGGCGTTTCCAGTCGCCATCTTTGAAAAGAGATCAAATATGGCGTCAAGTAACGCCTGCTTTGATCTCAAACAAGGGCGATTTCCGCTCGCCATAGTTGATCAAACCTCTATTTTGCGATTTCTGCTTGCCCTACTTGATGAAAAACTCAATTGTGGCGATTATAATGGTCCTCTTTGATAAGGCTCGAACAAAAAAAAAAAGAATTATACTAGATTACACGGCAAAGAAAATCTCACATTGATATGAACAAAGTAAAATATCTCATAAATCATCAATGTTTCTACATATTCATATACATAGATCCGTTTTCTATTGTGTACAATCGTACATAGTAGGCAACACAACACCACATTATAGAAGCTCTAATACTTACAATTCTATGCATGTTTCTGTCCTATCCTTCTTTTTTCTACTGTTTTTCCTTTCTCTAATTTGCCGTTCTTTAAAAAGTTCTTGAAATTCAACAACAATATATTTGATCTCCTATGCACACCTCAAATATATGTGAAATCAGTCAATAACATTTTGCATTTACTATAATTCAACAAATGGATCATTGAGTAAGGACGACTAGCATCAAATGCTGCAATTACTAGCAAGTAGGAATCATGAGTTACCTATTAGACAAATATGTTAAAGAAACCTGCAAGAAGGCCTCTAAAAAGCGTATCAACAACAAAGGAGAGGTTCTCATATAGCAATTAATAGTGCTCGATACATGTTTATGTTGATCCCACCTCTATTTTGCTGTTCTTTCCCTTACTTTGCCATACTTTTCAGAGTTCCAGAAATGCAACAAAAGGACACCTGATCCCCAACGTACACTAACCATTCATCAACTAAAGTTAAATTTTATGTCATTCGATAGCGAGCTCCATATATCTCAACCTTACCCTAAATGTTTCAAAAACCGAAATCTATTACAGGATAAAAACCCTCAAAGTTCATACCTCACATTCTCCGTTGGATAAATTATATTCAGATTATAAAATGAAATTTATTGGAAACTTATTTTCTCCTGATTCCAACTCTATGTTTCATTTAAGTCTTTCAAATTTTCGGAAATATATCGCACGCATCCAAAGGACCTCATTTGATAGCTCTAAGAACCTTTTGAGCAACTGATGCGCAATACTGTACTTCTTGAGTTTTCTAAAACATGAAGGAAGCATTGGTTATTGATTAATAAAAGTTTCCGCGGGACATTTATTATCAGGGCCGGCCCTGAGGTAGGGTGAACCCGGGCAACGCCCAGGGCCCCATGCCAAACGGGGGCCCAATATGCTCAAATGGATTATGCTAGCCTGCTACTTAGGGGGAAGAAAATAGAAATAGGGGAAAGAAATCTGCAAATCATTACAACAATAATTAGTCGTAATATTGTTTCCTTGCTTCAATTCATTGATTCCCTTAATAAAATTTCAGCTTTTAATACTCTTTCCTAAATAAAATTGAGAGAATCAAAGTAAAAGCTTTGGAAATTGTAAGCAGATCCACTAATTCCATGCAATAGTTCGTGAATTGTGGAACAAGTTTTAGTCATTTTGATGGAACGTAAGAGATTTGTTAGCATATGGTTATTCGCCCGTCTATTTTATCGTTGAATTTTTCTTCGTTTGGAGGTCTATATGTTTTTCAATAATGAGCGCCCTGGGGCCCATTTAAGCTCTTCGCCCAGGGCCCCTAAACCACTAGGGACGACCCTATTTTATTATTTGTTTCATTAACGATGTCACTCGTCTTTTACATTCACCAATGCCATAGTCATAAAGATGTCTTATGGACATGTATGTACTTAATATATGCTTAATTAGTTCCTTGAATAAATGTTGGAATTTGATACTTTTAGGGAAAATTAAAAAAAATATTTTTTAAGTCTACTGTTTAGACCCAAATAGGGTGGACAATGATCTGGTACTATTCACTCACTTAAAACAAACGAAGTTATATGGAGGTTGGATATATAAAGTATTTATTAGAAATGAATAAGGAATGAGATGAATTTGGAATAAGTAATAAACAAAAAAGACCCCATGATTATACCATTTTAAATTTAGAAAGAAAGAAGCTAATATGGACACATATTTGAACAAATCTATTTCATAAGGCATACAATCATAAAATCTTAAAAAATAAGGGAAGAATATCAAAGAAATTTATTATTATACCTTCTCGTATTAAATCATTTTTCGAACAATTAAGTATTACAAAATTTGTATATATATTCAGTGCCAAAATGTTCACAAAGGATCATAATTCATGTGATAGTGATCAACAAAGGCAGCACTAAAAATATTCCCACATAATATCAATGGCGTTTTTTAGGCTTGCAGTCGTGCCTTTATTTATTGTCCTATTGGTGTTTATTCATCATTCTACTGGTAATTAGTCCTTCCTCTTTATGAAAGGCAAATGTGACAATTTCCAATACATAGCTCTTAATACTGGAATATAATGAGGGTGATAAAAGATTAGAGTTTAATCATGACCATGGTCGGCATATTTTGGAGGTTCTAGTTTTAAAGATTTGCATCGTATGATAGAAGGATCACGTATGTATAAATTAACTAACGTTCATTTCTTTTTGGGTGGTCTTAATTTGTAGGTGACTTTCAACATCCAGGGTGTCGTGTTTTACAACGATGTGAAACTCCGGAAGAGTGTGCCTCACAATGCAAAACCGCGGGTATCGAAGTGAAACATAGTTATTGTGAGCCCGACCACACTAATGTGAAATATTGTTTTTGTTGTCGTCATCATTAAAAAATATTGCTACTATCAATGGGTAATTACACAGTAATAAAGACATTATCTTTATGATAAATAATTTCGTATCCCACTATGCCATATCTAGTCTTTACGTTATACTCTTAAAATCCCGCGGGTAGAGTTTAACAATATTAGGTGAGGTTGTTACTACTAAAAATTTGTAACATATTTAAGAAAGACTTTTTTTTTATCTACGTATTATCTCTGCTAATAGCAATGATCTATCTTGCATAAACGAACAATCTTATCTCGAGTTCGTAGTGTACCTTGGACATAAACATTTTCTTGATTCTGTTAATTAATGACTTTCAAGTACTACCTAATCGCAACCTTCGTGCTTCTGACGTAACTTCCTCGCAAGAAAGCAATGCTAGACATCTGTTTCTAACCAAGGTCGTGTGGGTGAAAATGATGGCCCTGGGCAAAACTCAATGTTGGGGCCCTTAAAGTCGGCAATATGGGTGAAACTTCAAGGTTGAGGCCCTTAAAAGCTTGTAACTAACATGTGCTAAATAGGGAAAATCATTCGAAAATTCAAGTCATTGTAATTCTAATTAAGTTAGTGAAAATTCCAGATGTGAGTATTTGTGACCAACCAACCTGCAAAAGACTTAGCTTGCCTTTGGACTCATTAAGAGAAAACTAAGCCTTAAACGTCACATGAAGAGAAATGCATCATAGGAATGGGACTCGGAAAATTTCCGCATAATAAATAATGTAATAAAAATTTGCTCTTCCAATTCACCAAAAATTTCAGTTTCGTTATTACCCGTTGAACTTCGTACGTGGGATCACCACTCTATCGATGTCGGGTTTCCACTGTGGTGACTTACTTGATAGGCTCCAATCCCATTCCCCTTGATGTTTGAAGAATCAGCTGTCGCGATAACCCCTTTGTGAGCAGATCCGCAATATTATTTTCAGACCTGACAAAGTTCACAGAAATAACACCATGAGATATCAAGTGCCTTATATTCTTATTTCTAACAGTCAAGTGCCTTCTCTTTTCATTATAGTTTTTACTTTGAGCTCTAGCAATTGCAACTTGACTATCACAATGTATAAAAATATGAGGTATAGGCTTAGCTAGCAACGGAATATCTTTTAAAAAACTTTTCAACCATTCCGCTTCCACACAAGCGGAATCTAAAGTTATAAGCTCCGCCTCCATGGTGGACCTGGAAATTATGGTTTGTTTAGCAGACCTCCAAGACACGGCACCACGTGCAAGTGTAAAAACATAACCACTGGTGGACTTTGTCTCCTCGGAATCGGTTATCCAATTCGCATCTGTATAACCTTCCAACACATCTGGAAAACCAGAATAAGTAATAACATAATTCATAGTCCCTTTCAAATATTTAAACAATCTTTCTAATGCATCCCAATGGGAAGTATTAGGACTATGAGTATATCTAGCAAGTCTACCAACTGGAAATGCAACATCCGGTCTAGTATGATTCATCAAATGCAACAAAGAACCAATAATGTGAGAATATTTATGTTGTGATACACTAGCACCCTTGTTCTTTGTCAACTTGATAGTAGGATCATACGAAATAGACACGGGACTCACATCAAAGTAATTAAACTTTTTGATATGGCGTAAGAGTAGGGTTTATTTTAGCATGGTGTTATCGTGATTCGTAGACCACACTATTGGGAGTTGTTTAGAGCTTATTTGGTGGTTTTACGGGATTTTCTTTCGCTCGAGACCCTTTGGAGAGCTTTTGGATAACACGTGGATCGAGTTGGAGTCGGATCGGGGTTCGAGAGGAACTAGCTCGGGTGCACAATGGGAATCACAAACGCTCGAGCCACGGAGGAAAGAAGCGGAGAAGGAGAGAAATTCAATTTTCTCGACTCAAGAAGGAGTATTCTCGAGTCGAGATTTGACACGCTCGACTCGAGAGACCCTGATCTCGAGTCGAGAATTTGGACGCTCGACTCGGGGATTGTTCTCCTCGAGTCGAGAAAGCTGCTTTCCGGGAAGCTTCCTTGAGGCTTTTGACGTTTTCTTTTGGCAAAATATCTATTTTGCTTTCTAGTGTTTTTGTACTTATCTTAAATAAAGGGACATGAACCCCTCCCTAGTTTGAATCACCCTTCATATTATTTTCATCTTGTTCTTCATTTTAGAGGGAGTTTTAGAGAGAGATTATCAAAAAAATGGATTTTAATTCCAAAATTATTGTAATTATTTTCATGGAAGGCTAATCCCTTTCTAGACTCTTGGTGTAATCAAAATCTCTCATCCTATGTATTAGTAAGATTTCCTTCTCTCTAATTTGCCTTTAAT
>JBBYHQ010292914.1:0-21654 GCA_038382645.1 Spergularia azorica
TTTACAATTCGACTCTTCCGTATGGTAATTTAGAGCTGAAAGAGTTATATTTCAAAAAGTTCAACTACTATAATCAACGTTATTGCTTATATGTAAAAAATCAAACACATAATTAAGAAGTTAATGAAATTCAAGCAGTATAATTTCTTCCTCTATGTTAAAGTGTAGTGAAGAAAGTATGTCTATGCAAAGAGTAATACTTTTGTAGAGAAAAAAGAATTAATACATGAATATGATATAAAAGTTTGACCATAATTTATTTTCTCCTTTTTTTTTATTCTCTTGACTACTATTGTTTCTAATTTTTCAAATGTTTCGTTTGCTTATATGATTGTAGTTTTCCCCTTACATTTATAGGTATGGTCAGAACGGGTTAGGTCATATTATGTTTATGGCATGTCCAATCGAGTCGGTTTTGGTTAGGGTTGCTATCGAGTTGGGTATTATAGCTTTTGTGTTGTTAGTTTTTTTTAGATCCTCATTGGGCCTATTTATTTGATCTCATCATCTCAAATTTTGTTCAATGTTTTTTTGGTTTCCAGACGTACATGAAGTTCTTCTCTCTCTCTCTCTCTCTCTCTCTGGCTTGTTGACTACTATTATTTCATATTTTTCAAAAGTTTCATTCTCTTATAAGCATCGAAATCAAGTCTAGGTTAAACATTATTCTGTCATGTAGCATTGGTTCATGAATAGGGGGTTCATGAATAGAATTGAGTTGACTCATGTTCTACCAAGTCGAGTTTTTGGATTTTTCGCATAATGTCACCTTTGATGCAAACAATTTGACTAAATAAAACTTTGAAATGATAACTATATATTGGGTTCTGATACATATTTATTTACATTTATAATGTCTCAAATAAAGTGTATTTTTACCATACATTAAATAAGGGTCAATACGTAACATTTACAATTCAACATCATCATCAAAATTCGATGGAATATAAGTATTTAAGTTAGTTATTATTTTTAATTTTTTTTATAAAGTTCTCCCTTTACTACTATTTTGTGTGGTAATTTTTTGTTGAAAGAGTTGTATTTCAAAAACTTGGATTAAAAGTTAGAATCAAGAACATGACACTTATTAAATTATATAAAGATAATGATGTAAATTACTAAGTGGAATACGTTTCTCTTGGTAAGATGATTACGTATGTGTAGAATTATACATTTTTTTTTTTTTTGCAATCTCAACAAAGATAAGAATAAATGAATAATGCAAATAGAGTTGGAAATTAGGAGGGTCAGATCAATTTCACATATGGTCAGAGCTGGTTAGGTTGTATTGAGTTCGTATCATGTCAGGTTCACATGAAATTGTACTTTTCATAATTTATTATATGTGAACGTACTTTTCGATACGAATCTCACGCTGTGCATTTTATTATTTATTTTTTATGAATATTTATTCTTATATGTGTAAGTTAAAGCCTCATCTCGATCAAAACGTCATTTATATTTTTATGGAGGTAGTAGTAATCAACATTTTTGTAAGGGATATATATCTAATACTCTTTAACTGATAGCTGACAATTATAAATTCATAGTCAAACTATATTTTTTTCATACGTTAAATAATGTTCACATGTGACATTTATGTGTACAATGTAATTATTTAACAACATTTTTTTATTGTGAAACAAGTATGATTGATACAAATAGGGAGCCCGGACGCGGCACGGGTACGCAAACTAGTTCATAAAAAAGTTATCAACTGATTCAAATTGTGGGGATTGAAAATCTCTTTGCATTATATACTCACTCTTTGGAGTTAAAATCTTTTTTGCCAGAAGTTCTCATATCATTCACTTCTTGTTCGACTAATTTCAGGAAGACCAAATTCATTATTCCCTTGCCTTTGTAGTTTAGGTATAATCGCATTGTTTACCCCTTTCAAAAATCCGGAGTACCACTTTTGTGAGAGTTTAGGTGATCTGGTCAAATTTGAATCATTGAAATCCACATAGTATAGGCCGAATGTATTCTCGTAGCCGTATAGAAACTCGAACACGTCTAAGAACGACCACGCAAAGTACCCTTTCACATTAGATCCATTTCTGCAAAGAAATTGGGCATATCATCAAGATTGTATTGAGCAAGCACATTATGAAATTTGAATTGAAGTAATGCAAGGGGAGTTTGGTTATTGTTGATCAACAAGACAAAAAAATTCCCAAAACAGAAAGGTAAACAATTGGAGTAACTATTACACCCGGAATATAAAATGGTAGACATTCGACTTAGACGCAAGAACTTCAGCGAGAAATTTACTTACCTCACAGCCTCAAGTAAGCTCCCAATGTGAGCACTTATATATTCCACCCTCAATGGATCATTTATCTTTGTAGTGCTATAATTTGTCAATTGACCTGTTGACATTTTCCATTGAAACACAAACTTGTCATTTGTCGGAAGTAAATTTCAATCTACTTAATGTTTTGGACACCAAATTAAACATATGATATGAGTAAGGTTATAAGCTAAGGTGTAAAACCGTTTTCGTGGATGAAAATAAGAGGATTGTCGTAAACGTTCTTGAAATGCTCCAAAATTCCTTGCATACCCCATGCTGTATTAGCAAAAGGAACCTAAAAAAGAAAAATGATTGTGTAAGATGATGGGAGATGAATATTTATAGAATAACATTTTTGAAAGTCTAAGAAATATTGTACTCACCCCGTTTAAGGGACCTGAGTCATTAAAATCTGTAACAAGCGAAACAGTTTTTCACAGTTAGCCATAGACATATATGTATCACAGAAATGTATTACATGGACAGGAGTACATCATACACGTACCATTGCATCAGAATTCAGAAGACACGAGAAAAATGTATGACTTAGGATTTTTTGGTTTATTTTTTTTGTTTCCATGATCAGGGAGTTAAAGAAACGGACATAATATTGTTTGGGTTATCAGTGACAGACTAGTAAGGGTTCTTCAATTGAATTGGCTAATTTCATTAGAAATAAGTGAATGAAAATCTGTGACCACAGCTAAAAAATGTTACCACAGGTCAGAATACATGGAACAAACCACAGGTTCAGGTCACACAGCTCTTTTAAGGTTCGTGGTTTTGTGGAGGTCGAATAGTCTAAGGGCAAGATCAACCATTGAACAAACAAAAGCTTGGCAATGTCTACTTAGCCCTTGTCTATATTTTCATCCTACAGAAATAAGGTTAGAAAACAGTGAGGGGGCGGTTTTTGACAGCCAGGGAAGTTTCGGAAACTCCATACTGTCACCAGATTAAATTTAGGGAAACTCCTTTGCAAAGGCTTAGGCACAGGGTTCAGAATCACAACATGACCAAGAAATTCACAGGTTGGTGCACACCGATGTCATTTGTGCGAAACAAAGTGAAATGGATAAGACATACATATCCACATTGCGTCCATGTAACCTCTCTTCCCTTTGTTTAACTTGAGACTTGAAGGATTGTCTTTGACCATGACTGCTGAGTAGTAATTCAATCCAATGAAATCGAACGATCCCTTCAGCATCTCTGAATCACTCTTTGAAAAGGCAGGAAGTCTTACTCCAACCGTCCTTTTCATTACTTCGGAGTAGTCTCCGTACATTAAGGGATGCATCATCCTTGTGAGAGGAAAGACAAGCTTAGCATTTGTCTATGTAACTACAAAGAATAAAACATGGTCGTAAAACCTGTCATACCGGTTTTGGATCTTACCAGTCGATAAAAAGGTCGTATGTCCTTTGGGTAGCCATCATATCTGCGGTTGAATTACTGAAAGGAACAAAGTAAAAAGCATATACACTGAATACCAGGAAACCATGTTGTTTGTCCTGTACAAAGTAAGCCATTAGGAGTGCTCATTAAGCAATTAAGGTCATTATAGTATCAGTATGAGGTTGCTGAACCTCATCTCTAAGACGAATTGTGAATGCAGTAACAGGATGAAGTCCAAAATCGTACCTGATACTTATCCTTGTAGAGTTTTGCAGCTGATGCATGAGCCAACAGTGCATGGTGACCAATAAGATACGAGTCGAATTCTACTGTCTTCGGGTTACCAATGGTGCAATTAAAGCTGGCGGGGGAAGAACAATTACGAGGGGGACCTCTCCAGTCTGCGTATAAAACGTAGGCAAACATATTGGCCTCATTGATACTTGTCCAGTGCCGAACTCTATCACCAAATTCTCGAAAGCAAACATCAGCATATCCTGTGAAGTCTTCCCTGTATCCACATATAAATCAGTAATACTGAAATTCATGTCAACATTAGCTATGAACTTTAATAAGATGAGACGTGAACTTACACGATCCTTGGATTCGTAAACCCTCCATACTCGTCCTCTAGTACCAGTGGTACGTCTTGGTGGAACAAAGTAACATGTGGTTGTATTCCTGCAATTCAGAATGACAAAACTAAATATGTTGATCTGATCAAATTTTTATTTGTATTCAGAATGTATTATAAAAGTACCATGCTTAACGAGTTCGTTGATGAGATTGTTGTAATATTCCAAACCTTTGGGGTTAACAGATCCTCTGCCATCTGGAACAACAGGAAAAAAAAAACATGTTGTAAATTAAGCTTCAGTATTAAGCTCATTGTTTTAGTAAGGTAGTTGTAAGGAATAAGCGTTGTTACGAGGTAAAAGTCTCGCCCACGAGATGGAGAACCTGTAAGCATCTAGTCCCGTTTCCACCATGAGTTGAACATCGTCCTGAAAGATCGACAAAAAAAAAACCGATCAGAAAGAGAAACCAGTAGTCAACTTTGTGCAAAAAAATAGAGCTAGGCTGCGTATATCTGTCCCTCATAAGCTCGCAATACGTGGGAAAAATCAAATGAAATGAGCAACGAGGTCAAGTGAAATTCACCTTGTACTTATGATACTGATCACATGCTACATCTCCATTGCCCGGGAAAACCCCTGTAACATTTACATTTGTTAGAATTGACAACTCAAGAAAGCTATCCTCAATTTTGATGGGAACTACATAAATCACCTTGGGAAAATATGCCATGGCGCATCATTATAGCCGAAACTAGTTATTGGAAGCAATCGTGATCACATCCCGAAAAAGGAAAGTTCATAGGTACATTACTACATTAGTATAACCCGCAGACATAATTTACTTTCAAAATGACATATTTCGGTTCCATAATGACATGTTTTTGTTTCAAAATATTAACATGTTCAAGCTCCGTAAACGCATATTTTAATTTGGAAATGGCATGTTTTAGTACCTTAATGATATGTTTTAGCTTCCTAGTATGTTGGAGGTCACTGAATTTTAGCATTAGTGCCTTAACTTCAGTCCAAATTTTAGACCACTAACATTCGGCATTTATAATAAGTCTAGCTCACTTAAATTTACTATTACTGCCTAAATTTTACTACACCAGTAACTCTGTTTGGTCGCAATATTTGGTCGGAGGGAGTATTGTGATCAAGTAATAATGATGATCGGAAACAAAACTGACCGGAATGAGCATAAGCATCGGCAGTAGTGGCCGTTCTTCCATCTTCAAACGCTGCTCCTTCCACCTTCGTGTACAATAACAACAAAAAATGACAAAACATAATCTTAGTTGTCGGAAAATAACATCGGAACAACTAACATGAATCGTCATATGAAACCGTTATAGCATACCTGGTAAGCAGAACTTCCAGCACCAAAAATGAAAGCGGGAGGGAAATCGCCGCGGCTGAACTCTTCCGCAGCGGCATTTCCCGCGGACTTTAAAAGAGTGCAGCACAGAATAAGAGTAAGAGAAGGCAGTGTTGCTCTGAACCTCAACATTTTCGAAGCTTCTCCATTAAGTCTCACAAGGGGTTTTCAACTTATGGATGTTTAAAGAGGTTTGGTGGAATTCGTAAATCAGGTTTGGTGGAATTCGTAAATCAGGTTTGATTATTTGAGTACGTGTTTGTCGAATGACCTCAAAAGAAAAAATCTATTTACTCGCGAAAATTATAAATTTAGGCAATATTTCTGTTTGACAATAAACTTCACTGGTGTATACTTTCTTGACATATTTATTGAAAATAGTGTACATACTTCATCCAAATTGTTTCATCAAAAGTTCAAAAAAATTTAGGATGAACATAAATCTACGGCATGAATTAGCCAGGATTTTAAAAACCGGACTGGCCGGTTCAACCGAGAACCCGTCAGTTGTCTGGTCCGATTGGCTTGCAAAACCGGGAGTGGTCAAAACCGTCCCGTAAGGTAATCTTGCCTCGCCTCGACCTGAACTCGATATGACCCGACCTGCCCAATTATCAGCTACGTTGCTAGTCGTTCGGCGTTGGTTTGTAATGGTTGACCTTGGTGGGTCGTCATTAGTGTTTGAGGTTTATTCGTGGGGGTATGAATGAATTAAGTGGGTACAATTTTATGATTTTATCTATAAGAGAAGCAATTGGAACTTTTCATTTGAGAGAAATCATATTGACATGGAAAAACAACTGCTCCCTCTGTTCCAGTTCAAACGCCCTATATTACTTTTTGGGACGTCACAGCTCAAACGCCCCATCTATTTTAGGACATCATTATCTCTCCTACTTTATTCTAATCTTCACACTCACTCTCACATTCTTTCTCCTACTTTTTATTAATCCCACATTCTCTCTCCTATTTTCTCCTAATTTTCTTCAACTACCACTACTTTACTTTCTTTAATAATTTTTCTTATTTCACTATAAAAAGCCCACGAGGGGTTTGAGCTGGGACGAAAGGAGTACTTGAAAGCAAAATACTCCCTCCAAAATGTAAATAATCTAATGAAATAAAAGGAGTACTAATTCTAATTACTTAATAATTAGTACAAAGCCGTCACTCCTACGATCTCTTGTGAACTTACAATCTTACCCCTAGAACTCACTAACATTCGATCAACAGTCAACTCGTTACACACTCGGAGCTAATCAAGAATAACTAAGTATACAAGGGCAAATCAGTCCAAGCACCAGAAACATGACCATTCTCACAAACATAGGCTCGAACCACAGGCTCCCCATCATCATGAAACCCAAACCCCCTCTTCAAACAAAACGCCGAGTGCAAATCCCACGTCTGTTTACACCCACAAAACGCACAGTTTAGATCAACCTTACTCCTCTGCCCGTCGTTTATCGTCCTCCAAACTCTAGACCTCTTAAAATTCTTAAACACGCCTCTAAACACCATGTAACTCCTCTTCTCCTCCATATGCACACACCCAGGCCAATCACTTATATACAAACAATCCTCCCGAAACCGCCCCGCTAACAACTTGTTCCCTTGCTCTCTGCTCAAATTCCACACCCCGGACGCCAAATGCGACCTTACCAACCTCGACGATTGCGAGGTTGCTACCATCACCTTCCTCTTCTTCGACTCGCCTTCATTTGTAACAACAAAATTTGCTTCCGTATCCTCATCAGTACCAACAACCACCCCTGTCGCCGTAAAGTCTACAGGGGTCGTTGTTGTTGTCGTGGTGGTGGTGGTGGTGGTGGTGGTCGTTGATTCCGAAGAAGTTGGACTTGCTTCGGAAGTATCATAGACCGTGTCGAAATACAAATCATCATATAAAGTCCATGTTTCGGACTGGTTATTATTTTCAACTTCCACCACCACCCCACGTGACGATGACGCCTGACCCTCGTGTTCGTTAGCGTAACGAACACGAGGGTCAGGCTGAGGATTGTTATCATTGTTAGTAGTATTAGTAGTGGTAGTAGTATGGTAATCTTCATCAGGGCCGAGCTCGCGGAGGAGGCCGAAGTCGGAGTTGTCGAGGAGGACACCGGAGTGGAGGAGACCAGGGCAGCAGACGGCGATCTTGTACAGCGAGGACCACCCTCCTCCACCGCAGCTGGTGGTGGTGGGGAGAGAGAGGAGGTCGGCGGAGAGGGAAGGGAGGGTGGAGATGCACTTTGACTTGCAGCAAACGGTGGAGATTATGGACGAGAACTTCTTGGATACGCAAGATAAACGTGCCCAGCTTCTTGGGTCGTCTTCTAGTAAGAAGAGGATCTTGAGTACGACGTCGTCTGAGAGCTTTGAGAATGTTTTGTCCGCCATTGTTGGAGCTTATTATTAGCTGGAAGTAATAATAGCTAAGATTAGTTAAGTTGAGAGAAGAAGAAGAAGATATGTGGAATTAATTATGAGAGATTATTATTTTTGGTGGATAGTGCCCTTTGATTATAGATATGTATGATATGATATTTTTGTGGATATCTAATTTACACATGTGGTATTGGTTAATACTAATATTTGTATGGTTATCACAACGTTGTGATATTTTGTGGACCAAATGTTCAGGGCGTCCGCAATTATAGTTTGTTGGTACGTCAACTAATTATTGAGCTTTGTTAGGGCATGTGCAATGATGGTTCATCCACCTCGAGTTCTTAAATAAGAATTATAGAATACAAGTTCTTCTATTGTGGGATGTCTAAAATAAAAATCGAGTTCTTATTTAAGAAACCAGTTTTTGCGGAAAACTAGGTGAGAGAAAGAGTATAAATTTTTAAAAAATATTAATTAAGAACAAATATTGTTGAGTTTTTCCTTTGCTATTGCTCTTAGACCACCCACAATGGTGTGGCATGGAGTCCAAGGACAAAGACATTGAATAAAAAAAAAAAAACAAATTGGGTTGAGGCATGAGAGGCATGGAAGAGGAGTTATTTGTCAAATTGGTGTCTGAACTTTCTGAAAAATTTGAAATTGGTGTCTCCCAACTTTTACACACCAAAATGGTGTCTCCATTTGGATTGCCGTTAAAATTCATCAAAGGTGTCTGAACTTCAGCTTTAATAATCATGATTTCCTTAACCCCACCTCATCCACCATGCATCTTCATCTTCTTCAACCCAAAAGAAAAATCCAAAATCATATCAAAATCAGTTCTGCTCATCACTCAGTTTCATTTTCTTCAACCTCCAAATCAGATGTACGGAGTAATTTGATGTTTCGTTTTCTTCAACTCAAACACATCCCCCATCTTCATTTTCCTTATCCCCAAATTAAATCATACTAATCAATTCTCATCATCCCCCATCTTCATTTTCTTCACCACAAAATTAATTCTCCTTATCCCTCATCTTCGTCCTTCAATCAACCCGAATCGCAGATGTTCAATCAGGTATGTTTACGGACCGCCCGACTTTCTCTTTCCTCCCTTTTGCTTTTCCGATTCAATCGAACAACCCAGTTCCTTTTTTTCTATGTATTTCTTTTTATTTCATTACTTTTGTTTTTGTTTTTGAACAATCAACTTTTTGTAAACTAAATTCGTGAAATTTGCTACCCATGCTTACCATTGAGGTTTTTTTTAATTAATTATTGTGGGTTATGTTTAATTATGGGGGCTATTACTTATTAATACAAAATAAAATAGGGGATTTGGTATGAATTATTGAAATAATTTACATGCATTTGAGTTTTTTTTTTTTCCTTTTTCGTTGAATAGGAGGAGGTTGGTGGTGTTGCAGGTGGGATGGAGGGTGGCGCTGGCCTTGGTGTCAGATTGTGAAGGTGCAGTGTGATTTTTGGGGTTATATTCAAATTGATTTAATTTAGAAATGATTTGATAAGAGTTTTTCTGGGTTCATATTGGTATATTGTAGATTTTTTTAATTTTCTGGGTTCATATTCTTCATACTGTTGAGTTTTTTTTTTTTTTTTTCAATGGGTTTGATGAGTTTTTGGATCGATTGGTTTTTTGATTGATGAGATAAAGATGGGGGATGGGTTAGGGTTAGGGTTAAAGGTAGCAAGTTGAGGGGAGAGAGATGTGATGAAGATGGTGATGGTGGGTAAGGGAATTTGGGGAGAAAAAGAACAAGTCAATTAACTAAGTTAAGACACTTACCTTGTAGACCCACGGCAAAACTAATAGAATTGGATGTAAACACCATTTTGGTGTATAAAAGTTGGCAGACACCAATATCAGATTTTTCAGAAAGTTCAGATACTAATTTGACAAATAACTCCATGGAAGAGGCATACAATGCCCTTGCCAATCTCCAAAGGCATTAGGGAGAGCAACAATATTTTGGGGGGAGAGAGAATAATATTTTGCTACCTTCCAATACAATGATGCCACTTGGCATTTTCTAATTTGTGGAAATTTTAGTACTTTTGTACATTGTAACGGCTATTTTTGCATCGGAAAAATTTCAGAAAAAATAAAAAAATTGCACCAACAATTATATCTTTTCATTATCTATAAATAGAGACTATATTTGATATAGTTCGGTGTACATTTTTAATTTTCACTATTACTCTCCAAAAGTATCAATCATACTATTTTACATTTTAATTAAAAAAATTTTGGTAGTGCCCTAGGGAGGGCACCAATGTGACCTACCATGGCATTGTTCTAGGGCAAAGTAATAAAAAATCGATTTTTGGTGTGTTGCCCGAGGGCGGGCAAGGGCACCATTGTGGGTAGCCTTAGTCTCGGCATTGTGTTGGGGTAGAGGATATACGAGATGCGAAAGGTTGGATTTTCATCCACGGCCTACTATTTCTTCACTTTTTTGCCTCTATTGTTGTGCTCTAATAGGCCGGTACAATGATGGAGTTAGCATAACTCCGAATTATAACTAAAAGTGAAGATTGAGACGTACTTACTCTGGACAATCAAATTTTATGGCCCTTAAGATTCATACATAATGTTTTAAGGACATCAAGATGCTGATGCTATGTGAAAGAACGGTCTCGAAAATCTAAGTTGCTCGCTGGGATCCAGACAACAATCCATAAAAACATAATGTCGCACAAGTAAGAGTGCCCTTTGCGGTTATATCTTTCATTTCCGTTATTGAGTCAGGTCCCGGTGACTTTTCTCATTCCTTAGTTTTTTGGGTACATAAGACTATAGGAGCAGCTAATGATTCGGCCTGCGGGGTGTGGGAATAAGGGGATTCGAAGCCGGAACAATCCGAGAACGGTTGGTTTCCTAACCAATATGCCAACCGTCATCGGTGTACACCATATATATTGTTGTGGGAGGAGAGAGCAAACGGGGGAGTCAAACCCTAGCCCATACGCCCAAGCGGGGTTCCATCCTAAAACCAATTGGCAATAGGATGAGTAACTCACTTGTTTATATGTCTAGCAACATCCCATTTATCTTTCGATGTGGGACAAGTCTCACACATGTTCCAACAATCTCCCCCTCATGTGTGAGCCCATCAAATTCTCTCCCCCTCTAACCGAATTGGGCCAGACCACCACCCCATACGCCCAAGCGGGGTTTCATCCTAAAACCAATTGGCAATAGGAGGAGTAACTCACTTGTTTATATGTCTAGCAACATCCCATTTATCTTTCGATGTGGGACAAGTCTCACACATGTTCCAACAATCTCCCCCTCATGTGTGAGCCCATCAAATTCTCTCCCCCTCGAACCGAATTGGGCCAGACCACCACCAAATTGAAGCGTCAAATCTGATAAGGACCTACCAAAATTGTCTGTGGCGCCCCAATCTGACAAGGGCCCACCAGACGGTGTGGTGTCTGCACCCAAGCCCAGGCCGAATCTTGGGCTCTGATACCACTTGTTGTGGGAGGAGAGCAAACGGGGGAGTCAAATCCTAGCCCTTACGCCCAAGCAGGGTTCCATCCTAAAATCAATTGGCAATAAGAGGAGTAACCCATTTGTTTATATGTCTAACAACATCCCATTTATCTTTCGATGTGGGACAAGGCTCACACATGTTCCAACATATATTGGTCTAACCCTTGTCAACAACCAATAAATCGCGCATCTTTTGAAAAAAAAAATTCATTCATGGGCAGATGACTAACATGAAATGAAGATCCTTTTTAACAGATATGTTTGCTAGAATAATCTTTTGTCCATCGCTTTGCTGAAGTAGATCGTTTTAATCCAGATATGTTTGTTATCAATGAGGCAATTATTGTCGGTAAGCTCCTGCACATTGCTGTCTCGTCGCTCAAACTATTATTGTTTGTAACAAAATTTAATCAGCGATGTAAATAATACAGTAGAAAATCTGTGTGGTCATACTCGTAGTTCGAATTCAGATTCTCTGAGGTTATTTTTTCATAGAGTTGGTAGAGTTTACTATAAACGGAAAATATAATTGAAATTGTATTTTTGAAAGTAATAGATAAATACACATGGTAGAGTTAATTTTTCATTTTAAGTAAACTCTACCGTGTAGAGTTATTTTTCAACTTTAGGGGATCTCAATCCTCGTAGTTCATTTCAACATTAGGCTTGTATGAGTTGTATCGAGCACGTAGCAATTAAATACTCGAGCTGTAAGTTTGTAACGGTTCCGATTTCTTAAATTGCAACCGTTAAAATTGAACTACTCTTTGCATATCCAAACTAAACGAGATTGATCTCAAAAAAAAAAAAAAAAAATACGAAATGAGATTGATGGATATAAATTGTGGCAGGAACATGGGGAGGTATTTCCTCTATTTCATTCATTTTTTTTACGTTGGGTCTGGGTTCTCCTTACAAAATATGGCCCAACGTAAAGAAATGAGTGAATTAGAGGGAGTATATGCTCTCTGAAATTCGTATTGACATGGTTGGTGCGATGATGGACAAGCCATGTGCAACTCTTTATCACAAGGTAATTTGTTTTTATAGGTCTCCAAAGAATGTGTGGTCTAGAGTTCAAACACATACCAAGAGTGGTTCACAACCACAAGTGTAGTTTTCAGCAAGAAACACACCAATAGTGAATAGTAGTGGGCATCAGACTTTTGAGATTTTATCTTTCCCAACCACTTTAGGATACCGCCCAAATGAGACTTGCTTGTTTATGTAACATCTGTTTATATTGCCTATTCACGTGTATTCTCCAAAATAATCGAAAAGTTTCTACGTCTATCAGGCGTTGTAGGAGTCGCAGCTAGTGGCGACCAATGTCGTCCGGCTTCGGACCGGTTAACCTCACGCAACTTCCGCTCTACAACGGGTGAATGCCCACCACCATCGTCATCCTCGACCATGAACTGCAACTATAAAAGTCGGTGGGCCGTGAACCACTGCCCATGCAAGGAGTATTATTTTTTTTTTTTTTTTGGTTCAGCACGTAGGAGATGTACCTCTCCGATTCCATCAATGGAGTTGCTTAGAATCGAAGCAATTGACATACAAGCCGAATCGACTCGACTTGATCAACCACATGCATGTTCCGAAACTTTAATGCCCTCGCTTGAACAGTGACAACCCCTCACTAACCCCTATTACCGGACACATTAACAATATTGAGATGAGAGCATTGGCAACTACAAATGTCACAAGATCTCTAGGAAGCCGGAAACTTGGATATTACGGAGAATCAAACTTGGAAATGCGATGATGCAAGAGCAGTTGGAGTTGGAGCACCCTTTATGTCATCTCCAACGCATACTCAAATTAGAATGTCCTGTGAGTTGGAACAGCTTTGTGATTCCCAAAGGAAGCCGATAATCAAAAATCACCAGTTACACCATACAGGATCACAAGTAAGAAGTAAGAACAATGCTGCTCCAACAAATGTCATCTTCATGCTATAGCCTATAGAATACAATGTAATCAAGGATCATGAAGCCACTGCTCGCCTGGATTGTGAACAACACTCAACAATAAAAAAAAAAGAAATTTGTATGACCATATCACAAAACCACAGTTAAAAAGGGTAGAGATAACCATATGATTAGATTGAATAAGCATCGCATTGGTCTATTCATGACGAAAGATCCAAATCATTGAAATTGTGCTTAGACTTTGATGCAGTAGCATGTTACCTAACATAGTCAAGGAGTAACAAAGTTCACTCATCAAATAACATTAAACTGTAACTAAAAGTTGCAAGCCAGCCTTCCACTTGCTCCATTTTGCAGTCCTTCCTCCATATAGCTCTTTCCGGAACTCAAGAACTTGTGAACGTGCAGTAGCTGGCCAGCGAGCTAGCACATTTCACCTGTTGACGTAAATTTAAGTAAAAAGAATTGAAATGGTGGATATCCAAGAGGCAAATCGGTCTGTGAACATAGGGGACAGATCGAGTCAACATTCGTACCGTTAAAGACTCTTGCTCCTGCTTCGACTTCTGACAGGGCTCTTACTCTTGCTTAGGCTCCTGCTCCTGCTACGGCGGGGGCTAGGGCTACGCTTCTTAGGGCTTTTGCTGAGGTTTTTCTTACGCTGCAGATAGAATAAAGAACAATAATGCAAGCTCTATGCACATAAATTCTTCCTACCCCATAAGATATGGATTATTCGCAGGCAAAAGCATCCAAAAAACTTCATATCTTAAATTTGGGATTCAAAACATTGCTCAGAAGACAATATGTTCGCAGATGAGTTTTGAATTTAACCAGCTTAGCCCACAAACAATTCAAGGGATTATATCACAACTAGAAACGATAAAATCACTTACAGCCGGTACTGGTGATCTGGATCTTGATGGAGATCTGCAAAAGTTCCAGAAACAATGCAATTTAATATCCACATGTCCTTCTCAACAACCTTTCAGACCTTGACCCAAAAGCTTGGATGCCTCTTGCACGTCATATTGTTACCATAATCAAACTTATGAGCAAACAGAAGAAAGGGGGAAGACAAAAGAGGAAACAAAATCTTTAGCATGACAAAAGAAAAAAGGGGGCATAAACTCTACGGCAACCAACAAACAAGAGACCACTTGAAAATGTAAACCTTTTAGAATAGCTCCATTCTATAATTTAATGCATACAGCATCCTTTCCAGACTGTACGACCAAATCCACAGAATCCAGAAAGCTCCAAAGTCCAACTAGCAATTAGTTCCAGTAATCCAGCTTTAATATGCCAGTCCATGATCTTCTGTGTCCAATCTAGCACCCGTGGACATGCGATGCTAAATATATTAGAACAAACAGCACATGAGGGTACCCAAAGCTACGACTCAAAGAAACAGCCGTAATGCCTCCATAACAACAAAGTTGAGATATTTGAAACAAATCCAATCCAGATCCTAACTAGTGATCCCCATACTGGCGCACATATCTAAGTAAACACAGGCAAACTTCACACACTCACATAAGTATAAAATGTGTGAAATAAGAATGAAAAATGAAAGCAATCAAGCCCACTTCCTGTTCTAGCCACCACAAGGCCCAAAACAAGGCAATCTCCAAGCAAGTAAACAGAACTCAACAGACTAAACAGCAGAGTGAACTTCCTCTTCAATGGATCACAGAGTTTCACTTCTACGTTATTAATAAATATACATAACGATTCTGACACGAGGAAAATTACAAGGACTACGACGACCACGAGAGATCCCAAACATAAACACTTACCCCACCTTCATCTCCGGAAAAAACAATTGAGGTTGGAGACGGAAATAATATTAAAACAATTAATCTAAACAAAATGTTAAAAGGACAGGACTCACAGCGGGTTCATGTTTTAAGCATGCATGATGATTTATAACTTGTAAAAACCATTCAACATAATTCAATCTAAATTCACTGGGCTAGGAAAACGATAACTATGTATCTTAACAATCTCGATCCTTTTGAGCAGCAGTACTTGAATGACGAGGTCATACCTTGACACAGGAGGAGACCTTGATCGCGAACGTGAAGAGACAGAGCGAGAACGAGATCTAGCAGGTAACTTACGAGAAGCCTTCTTTGGTGACCTGCTACACAAAAGAACCCAAGAGGGTAAATAAAATTCAATCATCTTGTTCCCACTGAGCTATGGAAAGTTGTTACACGGGCACTAAAAAGAAGAATTGTGGAACGAACCTTGGGCTTCTGCTTCTGCTCCTGCTATAACTACGACCACGGCTACGGCTCCTGCTCCTTCCCCTCGAGGGACTAGGGCTACCTCTGTATTCCTTCACCTGAAAATGAAAGCCCAAAGAGACGTGTGTCAGTAAAATATATTCAGTAGCCTTGCACATGAAACTACTGATAGGGTTCTTCACATTTGGTTTTGGCACAAAACTTAAGGTAGGAACAGAATGTTGAAATGCTCATATGGGGGAGCTTAGAGAGGAAAGAGAAGTTTGAGATCACAAAAAGGATTGCAAAAAGTCAAACATAAAGAATTGGAAAGAATTGCCTAAATAGGAATAAGTAAGAACTGAAAGAAAATGAGGAAGTGAAATGGCATTACAAAAGAGGTCATATCCACTATAACACTTCTAAAAAAAGAACGTCTGCACCATACCCGGACATAACCTCGAGAGAATGCATTCTTGAACTCTGAGTCGTCAAGCTTTCTGATCTGTAGTGCCAAGTCATCCACAAACTTATCACTAGAAATCCAAAGGTTTGTATGATGTTATTCCTAACATACACGAGAGAAAAAAAAACAGAAAGAAACAGCAGAAGGAAGCATACAGCGTTCTTCATGTCTTCATAATTTGTATAATCCACAATTCCAGTTGTTGCTGCACAGATTTTAAACCCCCCTTCATAAGCATACGAAGAGAATCGAATACTCCTAACCCAATGAAATTGCACTATCTTACCACCGCCATCACGGAAAACTTGGGAGAAGCACACGTCCCCAGCCTTACGCATGTGATCCTAATTAAGAAGAAAAGTAACAGTCACGTCAAACAATGTAATATACAGCACAAACTCTCACGACATCCATGCAATCATGAGGGTAAGTATCATATGTGCACTAAAGTCAAGCAATTACAGCACATCTATACCTTCAAATCTTGCCAGGAAGCAGAGTTTGGCAACCCTGAAATCAGCACTGCATAAATCCCAGCAACAAATTAATATACATGCCTAGCAGATGAAAATCTATAATAAACAATAGTGCTGAAACGAAAATTTACCTCGGTATTCAGTGTGTTTTGAGACACCACGACGGCCACCGCCTCCACCCCCACCACGATCACTATAACGATCGGTTGACGATGGGTGACCACGTCCACCATGCGCAAGCTCAACCTGTGAAAGCACAAGAGTTAAATATTCATAGTTCCATCATCATAATGGTACAGCAGTACACAATACAAGTCAGATGCCGTCAACAAACCCGAAGACGATGCCCATCAAAGTCATAGCCATCACGCCCATCTATAGCATCTTCAGCATCTCGAGCCTGCTCAAACTGCAAGTGACAATGATCCAACAATGAGTAATACAAGATACATATTTATAATTACTTCTTTTAACAAAATGCAATGATGATGGATTTGTCTCGGAACTAAATATGCGTATTCCTTACAGTTTTCTAGATTATATGTGTAGGAGCATCTAAGGGAGTGTTCAGAAATTAACTTATACTACAAATCAAGGAAAGCTTACCTCAACAAATGCATAACCAGGAGGCCTTGGTGGAATCTTCAAGTCAATGTGAGCTATGGGTCCATACTACACCAAATGATGGAGACAGCAGAATCATAAGACCTTTGTTATTATAAAAAAAAAAAAAAAAAAATTATAAAAAAAAAAAAAAAAATATTGGGTAATCAAAGCTGGACATAGCTACCTTAAGAACATGTATATCATTAACATGGTAAAAACGGCATGAAATTGTACAACATATCCCAAAAAAAAAAAACCTTATAAAGTTTAGTTAATTTTCGACGGTGCTTATTCATGTTTCTGCACTTGGACACCAAACAACCACGACAACATTAAAAAAAAATCCGAACTATTTTGTAACCAATCTTACAATCTTTCAAACGACATAGAACATTGATTGGCAAATTTTCCTAATTAAGGAACCCCTTATTTTCACCACACTGACAACAACAGCAACAACAACATCTTTACAACCGGGGTAAGGGGGGGTCGGATGTACGCAAGTCTTGCCCCTATTGAAACATAGAGAGGTTGCGCACGGATGACCCAAACTGAAATTTGCCGAGATTCACACCGACTGACTGCTACTTCAAAATATAAGAAAGCACAGACAGTCCTTCACCGCAACTGACACGGCGAAAAAATCGACACTAACCATAAATTCAACCAGACCTTAACACAAGAGTCAAAAAAATGAGACATCCTAAACTCTTAATACTAGGTTCCGGCAAATGACACTTTCTTCTTCCAAAACAATAATTCACAAACATTGGGGTCACCTAACATGAATCAGTTACGAAACCGTCATATGCGAGCATTTGAAACTATAATTCACAAACAAAACTTTACCAGTCAATAATAAAAAAAAAAAAAAAGATAAAATGAAAATTAAACCTTGATAAACAAATCTTCAACTTCTCTCTCCCTAATATCACCGGGAAGATTTCCAACATAAAGCGTCCTCTTAGATCGGCTACTCATTCTTATACCTACAAAAACACACAAATTCAACATTCAAAATTAACAAAAGTTACAAATCTTCATAAAATTTGAGATAAATTGCAGATTAAAATTACAACAACATAAACAATTAAGAAAATGAAAGTCGGAAACTATGAAATAAAATCAGAAAAATTACTAGCTCAGATCCACGGAGGTAATTAGGGTTTTTATTAAGTAAATCAAAATTAAAGATACTTTTGACGAACCCTAATTTGGAGTTGTTGTCGATTTGGGGAAAAAATAGGGGGAAATGAGATTAGGAGGAGAGAGAAATTACCGGATGAAGTGAGAGAAAGGGGTGAGACTGAGAGAGAGGGAAGACTGCGGCGGCGGAGTTAAGAGTTAGATAGCAGTATAGCACGACAAGTTTTTGTGTGAGGAAACCAGGATAGACCAAATTACGGAGTAATGCTCCTTTTTTACCCCTTTTTCCTATCTTCCTTCGTTCTTTTACTCTTTTTCTCTTTTTTTTGTCTTCGCTCGATTCTTAAATCTACACTCGAGTCTCCACTATTAACTCTCTAAGGTAGTGTTTGGGAACATGGATTTGATTTACAAATTCAAATTTGACTCAAATCCCATGTTTGGAAACTCAATAATTTGAGAATTTGGATTTGAATCAAATTCTTAGAAATTTGGTTGAAATCATTTTAGTTGTAATCCAAATGACACACAAAACTATGTCATTTGCAAATCCAAGCTTTATTTTTCAACTCAAACTTCCCCATTTTCTCTCTCCTCCACTCCTCCACCCAATTCTGCCGCCACCTCCGACCACCTCACCGGCGCTACCATTAAAGTCGTCGGCGCCGGCGACCCCACCGCCCCCAGACTCCACCACCGCGTCACCGCCGCTACTTCGCGCGCCATCTTCATCTTCTCCCCTTTCCCATCCTCCTTTTTCGTCCTCTCTCACTCATCTCCTCCCACCACAACACTCGCACATCCTGCCTCCTCTGACAGCCATCCGACGGTGGTGGCAGTGAGAGTGCAGGAGGGAGAGTCGAGAAAAGTTGAGGGTGGGAGAAGAGAGAGAAATGATGAAATAGGAGATGAGGGGACGACGGGATGACGTGTTGGCCGGCCGGAATATTGGGGACATCGGCGATGTGTGGCTGGGTGGAGATCGAGCTCCGGTGAGCAGTGGCGGCGGGGATGGAGTATGACGGGGCAGCGGTGGAGAGAAGATTAGGAGAAGGTTTTTATTTTTTTATTTTTTTTGTCAATTAAATTTGATTTCAAAATATAAATTTGGATTTCAAAATTTTGTGTGTTTCCAAACAAGGTATTTGGATTTCAAATTGTAGAATTCAAAATTTGAGTTTTCCCAAACAATGGATTTATATTTGAAATCCGAATTCTCAATTGATGGAATTGAAATAATTCCAAATTCTCAAATGTTAGTTTCCAAACACTCTCTTACAAAGGGTGCTCGAAGAATAACTGTGTAGGAAATGGTTGATAATAAGAAAGTGTATTCTTGTCATGGTTTGACACAATAAGCTTGGGAGTGGGCAAAATTATTCACCGAGTCCACGCTCTTGGAAATCAAGTGAATATACACCGAGACACCGAGTAGATACACACATCTATAAATGTTTGTAACAACAAATTAAACTTGACATTGACAATCAAGTATGAACATCAATTTGTGATTGCAGTCGTAAAAATCATTTAACATTCTAGGTAAAGTTGTTAGAATAAATTATACAATCAGGCCCTATATCTTCTTAACGTTAACTTATGACGATCATCGAAATATAAACACCTCTATCGAACAATTAATACTACGCTCAATACGCACAATCAAAACCGTCTACCTAAATCAACACGCACCACTAATCAGTAATGACCTATCATCAAAATGTCATCTAAGAGTGTTAGACTAATTATCATATTCGAGATTCGGTCCACATTCGCACAACCCTTGTAGATACTTCCGCTGAGCAATGGATCAGGAAAGTCAACACACAAACACATGTAAAGAACAAAGGCAGTTGTAAATTAAAGAGGAACATGAAATGGAAGTATGGAACATTGATTCTACTAGTTTTGGGTGCTCGGAACGCCAATAAAGTTGATCATAGCATATGCTTTGAAGTTTGATCTTGTCATATGCTTCTTGTGGGAAGTTCTGCAACTATTAGTACTCTATTTGACTATGGCTATCAAAAGACCAAGAATGCCCGACTTTTCTTTCATTTATGATGTCAGAAAGAAGGGTCCATGGCAACCAAGTAGGACTTCATTGCATATTGACTCTTTTTTTTCCATCAATAAATTATGATAATTTTTGGATTATGATAATTAATCAAATTAAAGTTTGATTAGTTAGCTTTTAATATTCGAATTAGGTATAATTATGATAGTTTTTTTGGTGTTGATGTTGTTGTGGTGGTACCAAGTCTCAAACACCCGACCTATAGTTGAAGGTAAAGCACCTTTCAATCAATAGGCCCGATGTGAGTTGGTAGGTATAATTATGATAGTGTGACATGTTTAAGCGAACCTTCCATACTCTCCTTTCCTTCCGAATAGATTAAACAAACACAAAAGGGGCATCGTGTTAAACTAAAGGTCAATATCAAATTTTCGCTTCATCATCCAAAAACATACTCCCTCCGTCTCAAATTAAACTTCCTACTTCATTTGAATTCCTCTCACATATTCAAATGAAGTAGAAAGTTTATAGTTGGACGTGTAGTACTCCATATCGCGCAATGTTTTAAACACAATCATCTTAATTGGTCTAATTTCACAAAGTCTCTTGATTTCATGTACGGGCTTTTTTTTATGGTTCTACCGTATATAAAGACATCAATTTAAGAAGACTCTCGCCTATCAACTTATCATCAATAAACACGAGTTAAATTTAGATGTAAGGCTATCTTTATTGGTTGTTTCATGGCACCATGCCATGAATTCATACGTGCCAAAAAATATTAAAAAAAGATTTCCATGGCATTACCTTATGGCTCAGAGCCTCTGCGGGGCACGGTGCCACAAAAACTTTGACATCAAAAAGCAATGGTTCAGCCAACAGAGATATGACATGTGGCCTACATAAGTTTGGTTGGTTTATTTCTTTTGCTTGTTGCAAATTCAAGGCTAAATATACTATTTTTCGTAACTGAAATAATGAAGTTTTTTACACTAATGTTCATATATTTTTATTCTCTTCAGATAGAGACCACTTTTGACATATTTTAGAACTCTTATTAATTTAGCAAAATGGAGCAATGAGAATATTATGATGATTTTTTTTTTTTTTTGGTGATCGACGAAAGAAGCAACACTAACTACTACTACTACTACTACTACTAGTTATTACAACCTCCCAAGGAGGTACGAGAATTCCATTCTCATCAAACTGCTCTG
>JBBYHQ010293537.1:0-21616 GCA_038382645.1 Spergularia azorica
GGTGTGATAATGGCAGTCTTCGGCCTGTCCTCCTCCTCCATTGGGACTTGGTGGTACCCAGCATAAGCATCCATGAAGCTTAGAAGCACATGCCCTGAGGTGGAGTCCACCAACCAATCCAATCGAGGCAATGGCTGACCGTCCTTAGGGCAGGCCTTGTTTAAATTCGTGAAATCGAAGCACATTCTCCACGACCCGTTTGGCTTCTTCACCAGCACCACATTAGATAACCAAATTGGATATGGGCATTTCTCAATGTACCGAGCTCCGAGCAAACGGTCGACTTCCTCTTTGATAGCGCGGGCCCGCTCAGTCCCAAAGTGACGCTGCTTCTGATGGACTGGCTTCTTTGTAGGGTCGGCGTTCAGATTGTGAGTGATGAAGGAGGGATCAAGCCCTGGCATCTCCTCAACCGCGAACGCGAACACATAATTGAATTCTCTTAGTAATGATGTCAGAGGGGCCTTAACCTCGGGTTCGAGGGACTTGCCTATTTGAAGAGTTCGGTCGGCTCTTTCCTCTTCCAGAGCAATTTCTTCCGTTTTCTTTTTCTTATTCGAGGGCGGCTCCTCTCCTCGCGCCTCGCTAGGATTTACCATGGGAGGCCTGAGTCCAGCATGATAACACTCTCGAGCGACCTTTTGGTCGGCTCGGATGATCGTGGCTCGGCCATCGTCTGTGACGTACAACATCAACAGACCCAGGGGAAAAACTAGCCCAACAATATTATTCAGCAATGACCTTCCTATAACAATGTTATAAGCGCGTGGGATGTCAATGACTACAAAATCGATGTGGGCTCGCCTCATGTCTGGTCCTTCGCCCACGGCGCCCGGCAGGCGAATCGTTCCCATGGGATAGATCGTCTGCCCGCCGAAGGCGACTATAGGTTCTCGGAGCGGAGTGATGTCCTTCACAGTGTACTTCAGCTTCTGGAGGCATTCGAATGTTATTATGTCCACCGGTGAGTCCGTGTCCACCAGTGATCTTCGAACCATTTTGTTGGCCACCTGTATGGTGATCACTACCGGATCGTTATGAGGTGTCCGAACATTCTCGATATTTGACTGCTGAATCATCATCCTGGGGATCACAATTTCAGGGAGAGCGGTGGAGACCGAGTTGACAAAATGTCTCATGTTGGCTTTACGACCTCGATGGCTCGGTCCTCGGCTCGCGAGGCCTCCCGAGATGGTGGCAATCACTCCCGGGCTTCGAGCCCTTTCACCGTTCCTCGCTTGACCGCCTCCTCGAGGACCTCTCTGGGTATTGTTTTGTATGTATCGGTCCCTTTGTCCTTTCAGACGCTTCAAGTATCTATTTAACATTCCATTATCAGCCAACCTTTCGAGCACTTCTTCGAGATCCAAGCAGCTCGCCGTCCCATGGCCATTTTCCATGTGATATTCACAAAATAGGTTCATGTTTCTTCGATCGTCCTGCGTCATGGTCTAGGAGGCCTTAGTAGGTCTGACTCCATAATTGCCATGAACACAGTCTTGAGAGAAGTATTGAACAGGTATGGCTTCTTGCTGTGCATCACGGGAGGGCCGAGGCGTTGCTGTGGCTTGATTCGAGGGGCGGAGGCCTCCTTTGATACGTGCCCTGCCCAATTCACCAGCGAGGCGTTGATATGAGCAGCGGCTCGCTTATATGCTTGCTCGAGCGTCTTGGGCTCGCGCTTCGCGAGGTCATACTTACACTTTCCCTCAGCCATTCCATTAACTAGCGCAGTCACTCCGATCTCATCAGATAAGTTGGCAACATGAGTGGCAGTCGAACGGAACCTTTGGATGTAATCGTCCAGAGACTCACGTTCTCCTTGCTTCACCGTAGTCAGGTGAATTGAAGTCTTTTTCCTCGTTTTACTTGTAACGAAATGCCCGGTAAACCTCTTCTTCAATCCTGACCACGAATGGATGCTTCCTGGCGGCAGTTTGTCGAACCAACGCTGAGCGATCCCTGTCACCGTGGTTGGGAAAAAACGGCACACAGTCGCCTCATCTTCTGTCGTATACCCAATGTTGTGTATGTAGGATGATAAGTGATGGAAGGGGTCATCGACTCCATCGTACTCAATCATTTTGGGTTTCTTCATCCCCGGAATCCTTTCAGCTTCGAGAATCCACCGGGCAAAGGGTGATTCCGACACGAAAGTCCTCCTTGGGGGATGCGAGTGATGCCTCGAACTGGCCTCGCTTTCCGAAGCGGACTCTGAGTCAGCGCTCGTGGAGTCCGAGCTGATCTCACGAGTCGCGCTTCTGGGAGGCTTTGAAGTTTGAGGCGAAGGCTTAGAATGCTTGGACGTTCTTCGCGGAGAGTGGGACCTCTTCCAGCGTTGAGATTGGCTGCCATGAGGGTTAGGTCGTCCTTGTGTGGGATTCTCCTCTATCAGGGCGCCTTTCCCCTTGTCCTTCACCTCATTCACCGTATGCTTATTTCGCGAGACCTGTGTCGCCTCCTTTTCCTCTCTCTTTCTCCTTAGGGCATTGATGGTCTCCCTTAGCTCGGTAGGCCAGTTCTTGTCATAGATCTCCTTTATCATGCGGACGGCAGCCGCGGTTCGTTGAGATAGGGTCTTTCGAGGGCCCCGCTTGTGCTTGCTCTTGGAGGGAGCTGCTTCGGCTATTGGAGCCTTGGTCTGGGAGGCGACCCGTTTCTCCAGCTCCGCCATCCGCTCATTCATCTATTGCTGCAAGTCGGCCTGGACTTCGAGCCTTGCGCGAGCCTCGGCTAACTCCTTCATCAGGGCGACGTCCCTTGGACGCGGTTCGCTCTCCGTCTCCTCGTCATCTTTTGGCTCGTATTCCTCCTCCAGATTGACATGCTCCTCCATATCCTCCTCTGGAGTGTGCTGGGCTCTCCCCTTGGGGGCGGATCGCTCCGCCTCGAGCACTCTCGACGTCCCCTCACCGGGGTTATCGGGGCGCGAGGGATTTGGGTCAGCTCGACCGAGGATGGGGTTATCGTCCGCCACAGCTCCCTCGGATCGCGTGGCCTTTCCTCTCGGAGCCATCTTCGAAGCGTATGGTACTCTCGATCAGCTTTCCTTTAAAACGGTCCCCACAGACCGCGCCACTTGTTGGAGTTAGTTTCTTAGAAGGACAGTGAGCTAGGATGCCTCGCCGAGTACCTGCAAAAAAGGGAGCCCGGTTTTCACCAGGCGTCGCCTCTCTGACGCTTAAGTCAGAATATGGCTCGGGAGGGGTGGCGCTAAAGACAAAAAGGGTGTTTTAAGCGTAAATCAAGGGGAATAATCAGAGGAATGATTGAATACCAGAGAATTTGTAAGAACCTGCCCTTTTATAGATCATAAAGGGGGGGTATTTATAGGAAATGATAGGGGTCCTAGGAATCATCCTAGGTTTTCCCACTCGATCCTGACCCTTTATCTTGTTTTCATCTAAGGGCTGCCCTTAACTGGGTTTTGTTGCATCATATGGGCCTTTATTAAGGTACACTGACCTAAGCGCTATGGCCCAATACCAAAGTGGTACCAACAATAACATTACTTACCCATTATGAAACACTACTTAGTCATTTAATCATTTTTATTGCTTATACACAGATTGGTGATGGAGTACCAGTGTGCAGAACATCCCTGGATGTTGAGACATCGAAATTCAAGAGAAAAATGGTGTTCTGCTTTTACAAAAGAACATCTCAGGCGGTGTTTTGTCACCACAAAGGAGTGAAAGTACAAACAATAGTATGTCGAGAAAGCTTCAGAAAACAACTTCTTTGCATGATTTCTACAAATGTTTATGTGGGATTATTGCTGAATGGAGAAGTAATGAAAAGCAAGAGGATGGACATTGTTCCAATGGTTATCCAGAGGTTGCAATACCAAATGTGTCCATCTTGGTACAGGTTTCACAAATATACACAGTAAAAGTGATTGTGATCTTCCAAGAGAATTGGTTGAGTTCCTTGTCATGTCGGCACAATCGTGATGTTGATGATGATAATTGGGGTTCTTTTGTTGTGTGGAAGCCAAGCAACGAACTATTTGCCCATGTTGTGCGGGTCAATTTACAGTCCAACAAGATAAATTGTACTTGTAAATAGTTTGAGGAGGTTGTCATACTTTGTTGTCATGTCCCACTACAAAAAAATAGGTGATTTGCGACCAAATTATTTAGTCGCTAAACGCTTTTTGGTTGCAAATTTGGTCGCAAAACCGGTTTTGCGACCAATTAGCGACTAATTAAAATTTGGTCGCAAAATGGCCAGTCGCTAATTCAGTTAGTCGCCTGATTGGTTGCTAATATGCGACCACTTGATTTTGGTCGCTAATTAGCGACCAAAGTTGGTCGCTAATCCGGTTTTTAGATTTAAAAAAAAAAGTCCCTCCAAACCCATTTTGGGCTAAGAGGGCGGTCCAACCCTTGGTTTTAAAGATCTTGTATATGTTGCGTTTGTACAGAAACAAAGACTTGGTACAAAAAATGTTATCTTCATTGAAAATAAGATATAAGTTACAACCACCAATCGACAAAAAATGAAAAAAAAAAATAGTCTGAACCTAGGTTCATCGCCGACCATGCGCAGGTTCTTCATCTTCAATCAATATTTCGCCCAAATCTGAGAATTGAAGAACAAAAAAATCAGACCTAAAAAAAAACTCCAAATGAAAATCAAATCTCTGAAGAACAACTTACAAAATCTCAAATCTTGAAACAAGTTTAATGAACAACATAATGATGGAAACATAAATTAAAATACCTCAAGGAAACACAGGATAAGGATGATAGCAAAAGTAGATCTACCCTTTAAATAAATCATGAAGAACAAATATAATCAGAAATTCGTACAATAAAAAAACACTAGATTTACCATTAGAAGAAACAACGAAGATTTGGAAGGGGGTTTGTTTGAAACCAAAAAAAAAAAAAAAAAAAAAAAAAAAAAAAAAAAAACAGATCTAAAAATCAATGTATCAAAATTAATTAATACATTAAAAAAAAAACACCAACTCCCTAGGCATAATTCACCAGATTGAATGCACCAGGACGCCATGGAGGAGAAGCTTGTAGAGGTAGTGAGCGTAGAGATATTGGAGATACAATTAGTGAATCGGGAAAAGAAAAATTAGAAGAATAAGAAGAAATGAGAAAGAAGAGGGAAGTCTGGTAGAGGAGAGAGAGGAACAAAGGGAGGAGAGAGAGAGAGAGTGTGTATAAGAGAAATGAAAGTGGGGATGTGGGTGAGTGGGTTTATTCTCAAACCCTAAAGCACATACTCCGTAAATTATAAGGGGGAAAAGCCCAGTTGGTCGCAAAATTGGCGTCCAACTTGGACATTGGTCGCAAAATTAGCATCCAATTTAAACATTGGTCGCAAATTAGCATCCAGTCTACACATTGGTTGCAGATTAGCGTCCATATATGACATCCAATGAGTATTGGTTGCTAATTTGTGACCAACTGGCTTTTTGGTAGCAAATTAGCAACCAATCAACTGTTGGTTGCAAAAGTTGGTCGCAAAAGGGCCTTTTTCTTGTAGTGTCCTAGAAGTATATTTTATAACGGGTGTTGACAATATTCCAGAGATGTATATTGTGCACCGATGGACTAGAGCAGCAATGAAAGTTTCTGAAGAAGGTGACAATAGTTCAAGGCCAAAAGTTTCAGAATCATCTACTATTTGGACAATGACAATGCAGCGGCTCTGGAATGGTTTGTTGCATGCTAGTTACGGGAATTTAGATGCAAGACGTGTTTGCCAAGAAGCTTTTGATAAAGTGAAAAATACCATCGAAGATCAGTTGGGCCCTATTGGTGGAGAAGATGCTGAAGTCGTTGGGACTCCTCAATTAGAAGGCATTCAGATCCGCAATCCTGAAGGTACTCGTACACCTGGTGTAAGAAAGTTAGGGGAAAGAGTACAAGGGAGATTATTTCAAATCGTTTGAGAACAAGGAAGAAGATTGTCAAGCAGTGCACACCATCGGCATCAGGACCGTCATTTGTTACTAGTGATCGGCCAGCAACTGCAAGAAATATAAGGAAAAACACTACAAAGACGAGGACGGATATTGGCGAGGATAGCACACCACAATCTACACCTAGCAACATCACATGCGATTCCAATCTGTAAAAACAAGTCCTTTTATTTTAAAATGAACGGATTTTTGTTTTGCAATTATTCGTTTTCGTTCTGTAATGAATGCTTTGCTGTCCTGAAATAATTGGTTTTTGTCATGGAATGGTTGTTTTTTGATCTGGAATGTTGGTTTTTGTGCTAGAATGTATGGGTTATCTTCTAGAATGGTTGATTTTTGTTCTGGAATAGTTGGGTTTTGTTCTAATGGTTGTCTTTTTGTCGTTCCCTGAAGTATTGCTCCCCCATTAAATGTTTCCGCGTACGGTCGTTTTTGAAAATGAAATCTCCGGACGCACTCTCGTGTTTATAAACGTTCGGGCCCACGAGCGGAGTGAGTGGTAGTTCGAAACCGTAGGCAAGCCGTCATGTGTTCTCGTTGCCTCTCCCTTAAATCTATTGCCTGTAATGAACGATTTATGTTCTGGAATATGGATGGTTTGTGTTCTGGAATGGATGGGTATCACTCTGGAATTTCTGGTTTCAAAACAATAACCATCTATTCCAGAACAAACATCATTCATTGCAAAACAATGACCACACATTCTAGAAAAATAATTAATCATTTCAAAACAAAGCATAAAGAATGAGATCATTTGATAAGCATAAAAAATGAGTCATTTTATATTACAAAGCGAATTTGTAAGGAATCAATATCTAATAACTTCCAATGATAAAATTCTTTTGCTATTGCTACTTTATCTTTGTTCTTCTTATGCTACTGTTTTTAGCTTTTCTTTGATGTTGCTTGGTCACCAACTCCTTGGCCTTCAAGATATCATTAAGTTCCATTTCAGCTTTCTTAAGCTTTTACTTTTCATCTTGTTGTTCCTTCTTTGACACTCCTCTTGCTGCTGCAGTCATATAAGCATCGCTTATAATCTCTTTCTTTTTCTGATTGTTGTCATCCAATATTATTTCAGCACAGAGCACGTTTTGCTCGGTAAAAGCGCGTTCTTGATGCATTCAAAATAATAAACAAGATATTCATAACACTAACACTTGAACAAAAAAAGATTAGTTCCAAGTTTTTAGTGAATGCTTACTAATTTCAAATCGGAATCCCAATTATGTCCATGGAAGCGTTCCATGTGCATCATCATATATAAACCACAGTCCCATAAGTTTCTATCATTTTTCCAGCCGAGCTTAATTATTTCATAGTTTTTGTTGCACCTTGAAATGATGTCTGGAATATATGGATATTGTTTTTCAAGCATAACCAATCTTAAGTCCTCAACCTATCACAGACAAATATTAGAAGCACAAACATTAGAGGCACATTAACCAATTTTTTCAGATCAATACCCAACCATTCTCGAACAAAAATCAACCAATCTATATGCAAAATGGATGGTCAAAACTCTGCATCGAGAAGATAATATTTGGACAAAGTGGATTGCAACTTATTATTTGAAGGGTAAATCTATTTGGAATGTCCACGTTCAAATTGATTGCTCAGCTGCTTGGAGGAATATACTGCATATAGAGATAGCATCTTAGCAGCTTATAGTGATAAGGATGATGCTGCAAAGAAGATTAGGAAATGGCATATTGAGATGGGAGGTAAATCAGCTTATGATGTGTTCAGGACAGGGTTGCCGAATTCGTAGTTCGACCGATACGGATACGTAATACGAATTCGGAATTCGGCCAATTCGTCGTGTCCGATACGATCATAATATTATGATGCTTCAAATACGTTGATAAGATACGTACATAGTACAACACTTGAATACGTTAATTCGACAAGTAGTTCGGACACTGTTTTCCTTAATTAAAAAAGAAAATAATAACAAAAACTTATTTAATTTAATAAAAGAACATAGTTCATTGCTCAAACCTCAAATAAAAAACAACAAAATTCTCAAAACCAAAAATTAAAATTCTCAAAACCTAAGAAACAAAAAAAATAATGCTCAAAACCAAATGCTCTATTGTTCAATTCACGCCTTCTCCTTGCCTTTAGAAGTCCTTTGAATATGATCTTCATCCTCCTTCTCAACCTGCAAACTTAATTCCTGCAACTTAATTTCCGAATCTTCCAAAGATGGATTATCGGGCTCAACATCCCAATTCTTGAAAGGCCCACTCTTGTATTCGGCATTGAAACATGATATAAGTCGAAGATTAGTATTAGAATGTAATCCCCTGAGGGTTTCATTATCATTACTGGTCATATATAATCAAATGTACAAGACTAGTAATTAGTGCTACACAGATTGGTAGGAAGACTAGCTATGAAACTAAGACTAAGTGTGTACAGAGTTAATCTCATTAATCAAAGATAAAATGTATCTATTGCACCCCCTCAGTCGGAGCGGGAGGAGGACGAACGCACAGACTGGAACGGCAATGATTGAACAAGTGTCGAGGAAGGCCCTTCGTGAAGATATCAGCATACCGGTACTCAGAGGGAACATGGAGAACAGGAACAGTACCAACCTGAACTTTTTCTCGAACAAAATGAATATCGGTTTCAACATGCTTAGTGCGCTGGTGCTGGACGGGGTTGCCGGAGAGATAAATCGCAGAGATGTTATCACAATAAACCAAAGTGGCGTGGCGAACGGGAACATGTAGCTCAAGCAATAGATTACGTAGCCAACTCGTCTCGGCAACCGCATTGGCAACACCACGGTACTCGGCCTCCGCACTGGAATGAGAAACATTGGGTTGTCGCTTGGAGGACGATGAAACCAAATTGTCACCAAAAAACACACAATAACCTGAAGTCGAACACCGGGAATCAGGACAGCCGGCCTAATCAGCATCAGAGTAGGCTGTCAGTTGGTAAGAGCCAGAACTAGAGAAGTGCAAACCATGATCAAGAGTGCCCTTAACATACAGAAGCACTCGCTTGAGAAACTAAAGGTGCGGCTCTCGAGGGGCATGCATGAAAAGACAAATCTTCTTCAATATAGGGTAGGGTCTGAGATAAGCGGACCGGTTGAAACACTGAGTTTCGAGGAAACATCAACGGGTGTAGTGGTGGAATTGCATGAAGACATGGACGCTCAAGAGAGAATGTATTTGGCATACTGTTGTCGTGATAAGAACATGCCAGAGGGGGACCGAGTAGCGGTAATACCAAGGAAATGATGTAGAACACCAAGATCAGTCATGGAAAATTCGCCGGATAAGGAATTAATAATCTGACGTAGAAGTGCCGAGCTGGAGGCGGTGAGAATAATATCGTCAACATATAATAACAAATACGCCATAGACTTGCCGTGGCAATAGATGAACAAGGACGGATCACACACACTACTCTTGAATCCCTGGGATACAATAAAAGACGTGAACCGCTGATACCAAGCACGAGGGGTTGCTTAAGACCATATAAAGACTTGCGAAGGTGACACACATGATTAGGAACACGCTTATCAACAAAACCAGGTGGCTGATGCATATAAACACTCTCGACAAGATCACCATGAAGAAACGCATTCTTGACAACCAATTGGTGGATAGGCCAAGAACGAGAGACGGCTAAGCTCAAAACAGTGCGAATAGTAGTAGGTTTGACCACCGGGCTAAAAGTTTCATCACAATAAATCCCGACCTGTTGAGATTTACCATTAACGACTAGCCGAGCCTTATGACGTTGCAGAGTCCCGTCAGATTTATACTTATGGCGAAACAACCACATGTTCCGGATGATATGAGCGCCAGGCGGGCACGGGACCAAATCCCAAGTATGATTGCCTCTAAAGCACCAAACTCGTCCCACATGGCAGTATTCCAATTCGGGTCACGGAGGGCTAGAGAAGGAGTCTTGGGTATGAGGGAAATGGTCGAGGTGGCAGTGACGTGGAGAGAGGTTTGGTGTTTTGATTTGCGGATACTATTCATGAGGCGGGTAGGGATGGTCCGGTGTGGTGGGGGGTGGAGGTGGTGAGGTAAGGGTTGGTGCAGGGGTGGAGGTGGACGCGACTTTGGGTCGACGAGAGTAAGTGATAGTAGGGGAAGACACACTACGGTGGGGAGGAAGGTAAACTGGAGTAGGTGTCGGGCCGTGAATCGAGGGGGAGTTGTCAACTTGGTCAAGTAGGAGGGGAGAGAGGGTGGTCGAGTCGGGATCCAGGAAAGTGTAGGTGGTGGGGGAGGGTGAGTGCAGGTCAGCAAAAGGAAAAGAAACAAGAAGTCTCGTCGAAAGTGACATGACGAGATATGTGGACTTTACCCGTGGTAAGGTCGAGACATCGGTAGCCACGGTGTTCAGGAGGGTAGCCAAGAAACACACAGCGAGAGGAGCGATGGGATAGTTTGTGTTTGCGGGTGGCAGACATGTTAGGGTAGCAAGCGCATCCAAAGGTGCGGAGGTGGTCGTAGGTTGGTTGTTTAAGGTAAAGAGCGGAAGTCGGAGAGCGGAAAGCGAGAGTTTTGGTGGGTAAGATGTTGTGAAGATACGTGGCTGTGTGTAAGGCCTCGACCCAAAAGTTGTTTGGAAGGGAGGCTTGAGAGAGAAGAGTAGGAGTGATGTTATTGAGACGTTGAAGCATTCGCTCGGCTTGCCCATTTTGAGAGGAAGTTTTAGGACAAGAGAAGCAGAAAACCATCCCATTTGCCGTGGCAAAAGAGCGAAAAGAATTGCTATCGAATTCCCGACCCATATCACACTGGAAGCTTTTTATGGGGCGGTCGAATTAAGTTTCGATGAAAGTACAAAATTTGAGAAATTTAGAGTACGCATCTGATTTATGTCTAAGAGGATAAACCCAAACAAAATGCGTAAAGTTGTCAATGAGCACGAGATAGTACTTAAAACCACTTTTGCTAAGAACAGGGGAAGTCCAAAGGTCATTGTGTACAATATCGAAAGGTGCAAGAGTGGTGGAGGTAGAATCATTAAAAGGCAGACTTTTGTGTTTACTAATTTGACGAGCATGACATAAACTAGAGTCGTGCACCTTATTACACGAAATACTAGAATGAGAGAGAAGAACTTGAAAAACAGGTGAGCCGGGATGCCCAAGGCGGCGGTGCCACACATCAGGTGAGAAGACGGCAAAAGAATGAGCTGGGCGAGGCGGAGATGGGCTAGTGGGCGAGACTGGGTAAAGTTCTCCGGTGCTGTCACTCCTCATAATCGTACTCCCAGTCTGAAGGTCCTTCACTGAAAAACCATTCGGGTCAAATTCAACGGATACATTATTATCTTTAGTGAATTAACGAACGGAAATGAGATTTTTAATAATGTGTGGAGTACATAGGACATTGTGAAGGTGAAGGGTACAGTTAGGGTGAGGAAAAAGGGCAGTCCCGGAACCGTGAACTGGAATGCTATTGCCATTACCAACATAAATGGAACGAATAGTGCTAAAATTAGAAGGACGAACAATATTACCTGCATCCGACGTTAAATGGGATGAAGCACCCGTATCCATATACCAAGCTGGGTCAGGAGGGGCTCCACCAAAACTCATGGCCTGAAAAGCTTGACCCAAATCCTTGGCGGAAAATACTCATTTTCCATCAGATGAGCCTGACCAAAAGGTGAAACCGGGGATCGACCAGAAGCACGACCGCCAGATCCAAAACGGCGATCAAAGACTGATGCCCATGGGGCCTGCATAGAGGGACCCCACGACGGAGGTGAGGCCGAGTAAGGGGCAAGCCACCCTTGGGACGTCGGGAAAGGACACGGTGGAGGAGTCCACTGTGGCACCCATTGCGGTTGATTCCAAAACCCAGTGGTCGGAGCACGAGGATGGTGGTGGTGCGAAGGGGGGCGGAAAATGTTGTCGTTTCGAAGTCCGCCCTTGTTCTTTCGCCCCTTTTTTATTGGATTGAGATGGTGGTTGATGGGGCTGGAGGGGAGGGCGTGGGTCATCAGACCAGGTGGGCGCGTCGGAGGACGCCTCCTTGGAAGCGACGAGCACAGCCAAGGACGAGGGGCAGTTGTCGTGGTCAGGTTTATGAAAACCCTCAAGTTCAATCATGTTTTGCGCATCTTCAAGGTCAGGCATCGTTTGGTGGATGAGGGTGGCCACGGTGTTGTATTCCGGGGTCAATCCGCGCACCATTTGGAGGACAACTCGGGTGTCGTCAATGGCAACACCCACGCACATCTTTCAGTTGGCAGGCCAATTCCTCGAGGCGTTTGAATTAAGCATCAAGGGAGGGCATGTTTGAGAGTTTAAGGTTGGTGAATTCTTGCTCATAGGTTGCTGCCCGAGCACCTTTGTTGCTGTGAAAGATGCGTTCAACACGAAGCCAAGCCTCGCATGCAGTGGATGTAGGTTGGAGCACCCTATCAAGTAAGTCATCCGAGAGGCTGTCGTAGATCCAGCCTAGGACGTGCGAGTCAACCTCCGCCCATGATTCGTAATCTGAGCTGTTTTTGGCAGGTGGTGCTGTGTCGTCGACGTGAGGCATAGCTTTATAACCACGACAATGGTTATGAAAGAGGTACACCCATTTGTGGTAAGTCACCTTCTTACCATCGAGAGTCCGAACTTTTGTGGTAATGTTGGTAACGGTGAAAATCGGGTGAAGATTCGGTTTGGTTGTGTGCTTGGGAGATGAAGGTTGTGGAACGTCTTCTTCGCCTGCCATGACCGGAGCCTGTGGCGGGGAGCGGCGATGTGTTTAGGAGACGATGATTGTGGCAAACGTGAGGAATCAGAGGTAGGATTGTAACCCTTCTGATACCATATTAAAATGTAATCCCCTGAGGGTTTCATTATCATTACTGGTCAATATATAATCAAATGTACAAGACTAGTAATTAGTGCTACACAGATTGCTAGGAAGACTAGGTGTGAAACTAAGACTAAGTTTGTACAGAGTTAATCTCATTAATCAAAGATGAACTTTATCTATTAGTTAGAATGGATAAAGACTAGTTTCTCAGCTCTAGTGTTGTTCAACATGTTCCTTATAACACTCTGAACAAACTTGTAAGTACTCCAACTTCTTTCCGCAGACGAACTACTTATGGGTTGCGATAAAACTCTAACAGCAATATTAGCTAGCTCGGGAGCTTCAGAACCATACATGGACCACCATGTGATGGGGTCCATACTCAGTGCATCGGTTTGGGCAGCTTTCAAACCGAAGATCCCTCTCTTCAGATGAAAGGTGGCGTATTGTTCTCGCAACATAGCCTCCTCGTCCGGATTGACGGCAAGCTTTCCGAAAGCATACATAAGTCCTCCCATGACCTCTTTGTCCAAGTTCAGAGATCTTCTATCTACCCCTCCCGGTGGTGGTAATCGGAGATACACATTGTCGTATAACCGAGGGTTGAGTGCGAAGCCTAGACAGTGAATAGGAACGTTCATCTTTTCCCATCTGGAAGTGATAAGCTTCTCCATTTAGTCGAATAACTTAGAGTACCCATGCATTTAGAAATTCAGATAAATAAAATATGTTAGTGACTTTGTGAGTTTGTGTTAGTCATATTTTTATTCAAATTAGAAAAGCTTAGAAACAGAGTAGTAGAGTACCTGTTAACAGCCATAAGGTCCTTTAATTCTCCCAACATATTGTCCATTTTCTCATATATCTCACCCATTACAGGACCTTCACCATCAGCAAATTTCAACACATAATAGAGAGGTTTTAATATAGTAACGACATTCTCAACATCCTCCCAGTAGCTGTCACTCTTGACATTTTCCGCCACTTCGATCGCCAAGGCTCTAGAGTTCTCGTTCCTTTTTTGGCCCACTCCTTCCACATCCTTTGGCAAACCAGAGTTACCAAAGCGTCTCTACAATCCATCAACCTTTTTAACACTACATACTGACTAGCAAATCTAGTTTCCGCAACTTTCAGCAGCTCTAAGTTGGAATGAGACCTAAACATTGCTAGTGATGCTTGGTGATTTGTTACATACCTAACAATGGACTTGCCATTCTTGTAAGTGTCACTTATCCAAGGAAACGCCTTACTAAAATCCTTGAACAGTAAATTCATGGTATGAACAACATAAGTTAACCAAAAAATGTGTTTGTGTACCTTCTCGATTTCCTTACCAGCAGACACGCAGTTTGATGCATTGTCAGCGACGACTTGTATAACGTTGGATGGGCCAACTTCTTCCATGGCTTTGAGCAAATACTCTGCAATTGCAAGCCCTTTTTTCTCCACTCTCGAGTAGTAAGTAGCATACATGAACATTGCGCCACTATTGTTCTCCGCGATAACGTTAAGAAGCGGCTGATTCTTGACGTTGGACCATCCATCAGAGATGATGGATGTCCCTTGGGTGCCCCATGTATCCTTGATTGGAGCAAGATCTTTCTCTACACTCCGCTTGCATTCATCAAGCAATGTCGTCCTCGCCTTCTCATAGGACGGGGCTTTGTAGCCTGCTAGAGCTCGACGAAGGGCATTAACCATGTCTTGAAATTGTGGACTGCACAATACATTGAACGCAATGCCATTCGCACATAAAAATCGTATTACGGCTTGATCAACAGCATCCCTCTCAACTAAGCCGAAGGCTTCTTCAATTGGATTAGAGGAAGTTCTCTTAGCCTTCTTGATGACCACCGAATTTTTTAAGGTAATGGAGATCCCAAGTTTTTCAGCATTCTCAACATGTTTTTTTGACCTTGTTGAATTCTACTATATTAGTAGTCATTACACTACAATGCTTTACCTCGGCATCTTTCCCTCCCCCAGAAGCACCGAAGAAATGTTGATGGATTCTTGTATATGAACTTGTTCGACCTGTGCCACAAAACTTGCAGACCCACTTCTTGTTTGAATTATTTGTTGAAGTGTTTCCATTTTCAACATAATTGATGAAGGCTAGCAGGGGCTTCATGTCGTCATTAGTCGACTTCCTCTTTTGCTTGCTTGTTGCTCCAACGACTCCAGAATGCTGTTGAACTGGAGTATTGTCCTCTCCACCGGATTCATCTGAGTGATCAGATGATTCTGAAGAAGAATCACACATGATTGCATCTTGAATAGGGAGAGGAAATTGGGATATTAAGATTTTTTTTTTCAAGTTTCGGAAGATATTTGTATCGAAGATTAAGAACAGATATTTCTATACGAATAACCCTAGAAACCCTAAACCCTAGAAACCCTAAACCCTAAACCCCATGAACCCGAGATTGTTTTCGGGAAATAGATTATCTCGAACGGTTGAACTAACTCAATCTATGATCTATTTAGAAGTTAACTCGATACTAGAGTCATTAACTACATAAGTTGTTAGCGCTTTACCATTATATACATTGTAATTTGTAATACTGTTCAATGTACATTTGTAAACACTATATCTTAGCTGAAATTGTAACTCAATCTACTCGAACTTAACTAGAAGTCATTAACTATATAAGTTGTAGATTGTAGTGTTGTACTCCATATAACTATATAACTATATATTAGCCGAAGTTCTAACTTATAACTCAATAGTCAATTTATCTCGAACTTAACATGAAGTCATTAACGCTTTACCATTATATACAATTATACATCGTACATTTGTAATTTGTAGTTTCGTACATTTGTAATTTGTAGTTTTGTACATTTGTACTATGTACACGCTATATCTTAGCTGAAGTTGCAACTCTGTCTATTCGAACTTAACTAGAAGGCATTAACTTAATATGTTGTAGCTTGTAGTGTTGTATATACCTATATAACTATATATTAGCCGAAGTTCTAAGTTATAACTCGAACTTAACTCGAAGTCATTAACTATATACATTTAAGTTGTACACTACTGTTATTGTTATTTATATTAATATTATTATTACGTTGTCATTATTAATATTATTATTATTATTATTATTATTATTATTATTATTATTATTATTATGTCTATTATTCTTATTAATTATTATTATTATTAGTACACCTTTGGCTATTGTAAATTATTAATTATTGATTTTTCTTGATTATAATAATTATAATTAATTTAAAAATATTTTCAATCGTATTGGTTTTTCTATAATTAGTACTAGATTGTTTCGAGACTCCCTACCAATTTCATATAATCCCGCAGCTATTATTATTGTAAATTATTATTGATTTTTTGTTATTATAATAATTATAATAATATTAAAAATATTTTCACTCCTAATAAATTTTTTTATAGCCAAGGGGTGTGGGGGCCCAGATTGTTTCACGATTCCCGACCAACTTCTTGTGATTTTCTTACATTTATATAATATTCCGACTCCCCACCAATATTAATTTTCTTATATTCACTAGGATTGGTTTTTTCATAGAAAAAGGTGTGGGGGCTCAGATAGTGTCTCGGCTCCCCCACCAATTTCCTGTAAATTATTTTGATTCTTTGTTATAATAATAAAATGATGATGATAATAATAATAATAATAATAATAATAATAATAATAATAATAATAATAATAATAATAATAATAATAATAATCAACAACAACAACAACAACAACAACAACAAAAAATAATGATTTTACGAGTAGTTAGTGTTTTTTTTAATTCGTGATTTTTGCTAAGTGAATGTTTTGTTTTGTTTTTCCTTTAAATATTGTGGTTCGTATCTTCGGGTACGGTGATCTAGGCATGTTGTATTTCTCTTATGTTTACGGTTAGACTATTATCGACTTTGTAAGTTTTGTAAATTTATTTTAAAAGTGGAGGGCCAAATTTTTAATGAATATCTTGAAAAGAAGATAAAAAAAATTCATCCATTTAGGTAAGTTTTCTTATAAATTAGGCTACACGATCATGATGATGTTACAAAAAAATCTTTTTTTTTTTCCTTCTATATTTTTATTGTAATTTTTTAAGCGGTATTTGGATATTTCAAGGATTTTGAGATAGTGTACCTTGGTTTCTTGGTTAAACGAGATGCCAATATTCTACGCACATATCATTAAGAAAATATGATACATTGTCCGTCTAAATTTGTGGTGATGTAATTTTAAATTATTGTTAGTAAATATCACTCCCTTTTTTTGGCCTTGATTGGAATAAATCAGAGATAGATGAGTCCATTGACTCCATTCATTTTCCAAAATAAAGATAAAATATCAAAGCAGTTGTAAAAAATTCACTTTGGAAGTTGTCCCTCTCTGCACCTTTACACCATATGGAATATCTTCAAAAGTAAATAAAATAATGGATTGATGGGTCATGGGTGTGATTCCTAAAATAAGTTAATAATATTTGACCAAAACTGTTGCACTGTTCTTCTTTTTCAACTTCATCTTCTCACTAGTCTCTCTACATCCGGCGTCCATGTCCATATGCAGATTTCTGACTTCTCTCCCACCCAACGTCCTAGACATTCAAAAAAAGGTCCAAAATCCAGGAGTAAACATCAAAACTTCAAAATCACAGCATATGGGCACATAAGAATAGAATCGTAATTAATAATGCAAGGAAAAAAGGAGTCATGAAAAAGGGGGATTCTCTCCACTAAAGGCGACTGTACGGACATCCCGACACCACCTGAAAATCATGGCTGACGGCCGGAGAAGAGGGCGGCCAAAGAAACAAAATACAGAGATAGACGCGGAAAAAGATGGGGAAGCTAAGGACACCAACGAATCAGGAGATGGTTTAGAATCGGCTACGGAAACACAAACCCATCTGGACGAAGGAAATCGAGCTCAAACTACCATTAATCAGCTGATCGATTCAGCCATGACTAAAGCTGGTAAGAGTACCTCGAAACCCGATTCTTCGGTTAATGCAAATCAGGAGAATGAGACTAGAAACTTGGGAAATGAAAATGTTGTATTGGCTAATAATTCTGGAAATAAGAACAACTCAGCGTGGAACAAAGTAGCATCTGGGAAAGCTAGGATTGGGATGAGTTTATTCAATGATGAGGATAGTAAGAATGCAGAGGAGATTATGATTGATGAAGAAGACATAGTAGATGAGTTAGAAAAATGGAAATTCACACTGATCGGGAATGTAATTGGAGCAAAACCAAAGCTCAAAGACATGACTGACTATGTGAAGAAAGCTTGGAATGGGATTGGGGGGCCAGTTGTTAAGTACTTTAGGAGAGGGTGGTTTACCTTCAAATTTGGATCGGAGCTGGAAATGAATGAAGTCATGAAAAGGGGGCCATGGAAAATGGGAGAATGCCCCTTAATTCTAAAAATCTGGTCTCCTAGCATTTCACAAGAGCTTGATTGCATGACACTGGTGCCAGTTTGGATATTACTTCCTGATTTGGACCCATGGATGTGGAGTGAGCAGGCTCTAAGTAAGATTGGGAGCAAGATTGGCAGACCTATGTATGCTGATAGCATGACTACCCAGCAGGAAAGACTGACTTTTGCAAGAATTCTAGTAGAAGTGGATGTATCCAAAGAGCTTCCAGAAGAAGTCATTATCAATACCCCTCACTGTGGTCAATTCAGTCAAAGGGTAGAATATGAATGGGTTCCCCATTATTGCAAAACTTGCTCTAAGCTTGGGCACTTATCTCAGCATTGTAAGGTTAACAGGAAGACTGTGGAAAAGGCAAAGGTAGTGTATAAGCCTAAGATTATAGCTCCTAAGCCAGCAATGGAGAAGCAGGAAGACAAAAGCTCAGAGAAGATAGATGTGCAGAAACAAGTGGTAGTGGAGGATAGTGTTCATGATTACACTCCTCCCGTATCTCCAATGGATGAGGGCAGTTTCAATATGGATGATCTGGGGTTTAGGCAACACAAAACTGCTAAGAAAGGAAGCAAAGCAGCTGAGCACACAGTAATTCCAACAATTCTCAATAACAGCTTCTCCATTTTGGAGGGAAATGACATAGTCAGTAGAGAGGAAAAGGGGTTGAAAAACTGCTTAGGGGAGGAGATCATTCCTGATCCCCCACCCTCATGTTAATAGGAGCTTGGAACATCAGAGGGTTTAATGAAACCCTCAAACAACAAGAGGTTAGAAGCCTCTTGTTGAAAAATAGGATTAGTCTGCTGGGTGTGATAGAAACAAGAGTGAAAGATAGTAAAGTAGATAGCATTGTTAGAAGATACTTTAGAGGGTTCTCAGTGAATACAAATCATCAGGCTCACTATAATGGGAGAATTTGGTTGATTTGGAATTCGAGGGAAATTATAGTGGACATCTTGCTTTCAACAAGTCAGCTTATGCAATGCAAGGTTGTGCATATAAGCTCAAGAAAGGAAATGATGGTTTCAGTGATCTATGCTAGTAATGATGCTAAGGAAAGGAAGATTCTATGGGAAGATCTTTGCAAATGGGCTAATACAACTCTCCCTTGGGTGGCAATTGGTGACTATAATGTAGTAAGGAGCAATGCTGAAAGAACTGGAGGCAATCCCACCTCCCAAGGGGATATGGATGACATAAACAACTGCATTGGGAGTTGTTCTTTTGTTGATATGAGAAGTATAGGTTGTGGATTAACCTGGACAAACAATCAAGATGAGCCTAATAGAATCTGGGCCAAATTGGATAGAGCTCTAGTCAATCAAGTGTGGATTAATCTATTTCCAAACTCAGTTGCAGAGTTTCTTCCTCAAGGAGTGTCTGATCATTCCCCAATAATAGTCAAGGTCCTAGATTCCCCTCCCATAAAGAAAACCTTCAGATTTCTGAATTGTTGGAGAGATCATAAGGATTATGATAAGTCAATCACTAAGGCCTGGAATAAGGATTGTACTGGAGGCCCGATGGACAGGCTTTTTGAGAAGTTAAAGAACACTAAACATGCTCTGAAGACCCTTAATAAAGAGGAGTTCTCTAATCTAACCCAGAGGGTGAAGGATCAGAAAGGGAATTTGGAAAAGCTGCAGGAGAATTTGACAAAAGATCCAAGGAACCCAAACCTGCAAAAGGAAGTAGAGGAGAATAAGGAGAAATATTGCACTCTAAAGAAGGCAGAAATCAGCATGCTCCAGCAGAGAGCAAAAATTTCTAACATTCAATTAGCTGACAGTAACACTAAATTTTTCTATGCTAAGATTGCTGAGAGGAAGCATCAGAGCATTATTTCAGGCATCAAAGATGAGAATGGGGTTAACTGGACTGAGCCTAATGATATCGCAAAGGCTTTCATCTCTTTCTATGAAGGGTTACTAGGGACTGAAACACCTGTGGAAAAACTAGATGAAGATTTCATAAGGAGAGAGGGTAGTCTTTCCATAGATCTGCAGAATAAGCTCAAGAAAGATATCACTCCTGGAGAGATTAAGGAAGCTTTATTTGATATAAGTCCAGACAAAAGCCCAGGGCAAGATGGGTTCAGTGCGGGTTTTTTTCAGGGCTCCTGGGATACAGTAGGGAAGGACACTATTAATGCTGTAATGGATTTCTTTAATAGAATGCACATGCCAAAGAAAGTGAATGCTACAATGGTGACACTGATTCCAAAAAAAGAGAATGCTGCTGCTGTTATGGACTACAGACCCATAGCTTGCTGCTCAACTTTGTACAAGATTATAAGCAAGATCCTGGCAAATCGTCTAAAGATGGCTCTCCCTGAGCTCATTGGCCAAGAACAAGCAGCTTTTGTAGCAGGGAGGAATATTTTCGATAATATAATCCTCTCTCAAACTCTAGTGAAGGGTTACACTCAAGCCAGAGCTTCTCCTAGATGTCTGATCAAAGTGGACATTAGAAAGGCCTTTGACACTTTAAATTGGGATTTCATTAGAGGTATGATGACTGCTATGAACTTTCCGGATAAATTTGTTGATTGGATCTGCAAGTGCATTACAACAACATGGTTTTCATTCAAAATCAATGGAGAGTATAAAGGTTTTGTCAAGGGAAAGAGTGGGATCAGACAGGGGGACCCCTTATCTCCCTACATCTTTGTTCTTAGTATGGAAGTACTCTCCAGATACCTAAGGCAAATGCATCTCCAGCCTCAATTTTCCTATCATCCCAAATGTGGGAGAATTAAGCTGACTCATCTCACCTTTGCTGACGACTTGATGATATTCGTTAGGGGAGATGTGCCCTCAGTTGCTGCTGCTATGAGTTGCCTTCAGAAATTCTCCAAGATTTCAGGTTTAACTGCTAATCCCTCGAAAACTGATATTTATTTTGGTGGGATGAATATGGAAGTCAGGGATAATATTCTGAGGGAGTGGGGCTTTTCGGAGGGCTCGTTTCCTTTTAGATATCTAGGGCTTCCACTGAATGCTTCCAGATTGAAAGAGGAAATGTACTCTCAGCTAATTCAGAAAATTAGAGCCGCAGTTAGTCATTGGTCAGCCCTCACCCTCTCTTATGCAGGTAAGTGCCAGCTAATTACCTCAGTGATCTTTGGCATAGAAAACTTCTGGTGTAATAATGTAGTCATGCCAAAAAGTGTTGTTAAAAGGATCCATAAAATCTGTAAGGATTTTGTGTGGAACATTGGCATTGAAGAAAGGAAAATGCAGTTTAAGAGCTGGAGTAGTATTTGCAGCCCTAAATCTGAGGGAGGGTTGAGCATTAAGGAGGTCTTGGCATGGAATAAGGCTCTTATTGGTAGATGGTTATGGAGGATTCATACAAGGAAAAATGGGATTTGGGAGAGCTGGATTAGAAAGTACAAAATGAGAGGCAAAAATCTAGCTGATATCACTGCTATCCA